>CAUYNN010073822.1:0-35184 GCA_963574175.1 Chiropotes sagulatus
AGAAGAGATCATAGAAAAAAGAGTGAAAAGAAAGAAAGCCTCCAAAAAACACGGGATTACATGAAAAGACCAAATCTACATTTGATCAGTATATCTGAAAGTGACGGGGAGAATGAAACCAAGTTGGGAAATACTCTTCCAGGAGAACCTCCCCTACCTAGCAAGGCAGGCCAACATTCAAATTCAGGAAATACAGAGGACACCACAAAAACATTCCTCAAGAAAAGAAACTCCAAGGCGCATAATCGTCAAATTCACCAAGGTTGAAATGAAGGAAAAAATGCTAAGGGCAGCCAGAGAGAAAGGTCTAGTTACCCACAAAGGGAAGCCCATCAGAGTCACAGTGGATCTCTTGGCAGAAACCCTACAAGCCAGAAGAGAGTGGGGGACAATATTCAACAACCTAAAAGAAAAGAATTTTCAACTCAGAATTTCATATCCACACAAACTAAGCTTCATAAAGGAAGGAGAAATAAAATCCTTTACAGACAAGCAACTGCTGAGAGATTTCATCACCACCAGGCCTGCCCTACAAAAGCTCTTGAAGAAAGCACTAAACATGGAAAGGAACAACCAGTACCAGCTACAGCAAAAACATACCAAACTGCAAAGACCACTGACACTATGAAGAAGCTGCATCAACTAATGGGCAAAACAACCAGCCAGCATCAAAATGGCAGGATCAAATTCACTCATAACAATATTAACCTTAAATGTAAATGGGCTAAATGCCCTAATCAAAAGACACAGACTGGCAAATTGGATAAAAAGTCAAGACCCATCGGCGTGCTGTATTCAGGAAATCCATCTCACGTGCAAAGACACACATAGGCTCAAAATAAAACGATGGAGGAAAATTCACCAAGCAATTGGAGAGCAAAAAAATAGCAGGAGTTGCAATCCTAGTCTCTGATAAAACAGACTTTATACCAACAAAGATGAAAAGAGACAAAGAAGGGTATTACATAATGGTAAAAGGATCAATGCAACAAGAAGAGCTAACTATCCTAAATATATATACACCCAATACAGGAGTACCCAGATACATAAAGCAAGTTCTTAATAACCTACAAAGAGATTTAGACTCCCACACAATAATAGTGGAAGACATTAACACCCCACTGTCAATATTAGATCAACATGAGACAGAAAATTAACAAGCATATCCAGGACTTGAACTCAGATCTGGACCAAGCGGACCTAATAGACATCTACAGAACTCTCCACCCCAAATCCACAGAATACGCATTCGTCTCAGCACCACATTGCATTTATTCTAAAACTGACCACACAATTGGAAGTAAATCACTCCTCAGCAAATGCAAAAGAACATCATAACAAACACTCTCTCAGACCACAGTGCAATCAAATTAGAACTCAGGATTAAGAAACTCACTCAAAACTGCACAACTACATGGAAACTAAACAACCTGCTGGATAACACTGACTGCTGGATAACATTGAAATGAAGGCAGAAATAAAGATGTTCTTTGAAACCAATGAGAACGAAGACACAACATACCAGAATCTCTGGGACACATTTAAAGCAGCGTCTAGAGGGAAATTTACAGCACTAAATGCCCACATGAGAAGCAAGGAAAGATCTAAAATTGACACCCTAATGTCACAATTAAAAGAACTAGAGGAGCAAGATCAAACAAATTCAAAAGCTAGCAGAAGACAAGAAATAACTAATATCAGAGCGGAACTGAAGGAGATAGATACACAAAAAACCCTTCAAAAAAATCAATAAATCCAGGAGCTCATTTTTTGAAAAGATTAACAAAATAGATAGACCTCTAGCCAGACTAATAAAAAAGAAAAGAGAGAAGATTCAAATAGATGCAATAAAAAATTTAAAAGGGGCTATCACCACTGATCCCAGAGAAATACAAACTACCATCAGAGTTTGTATACTACAAACACCGCTATGCAAATAAACCAGTGAATCTAGAAGAAATGGATAAATTCCTGAACGCTTACACCCTCCCAAGACTAAACCAGAAAGAAGTTGAATTCCTGAATAGACCAATAACAAGGTCTGAAGTTGAGGCAACAATTAGTAGCCTACCAACCAAAAAAAGTCCAGGAGGACCAGATAGGTTCACAGCCAAATTCTACCAGAGGTACAAAGAGGAGCTGGTACCATTCCTTCTGAAACTATTCCAAACAATACAAAAAGAGTGAATACTCTCTAACTCATTTTATGAGACCAACATCATCCTGATACCAAAACCTGGCAGGAGACGCAACTAAAAAAGAAAATTTCAGACCAATATCCATGATAAAAGTGATGCAAAAATCTATAATAAAATATTGGCAAACCAAATCCAACAGCACATCAAAAAGCTTATCCATCACAATCAAGTTGGCTTCATCTCAGGGATGCAAGGCTGGTTCAACATCTGTACATCATAAATGTAATCCATCACATAAACAGAAGCAAAGACAAAAACTACATTATTATCTCAATAGATGCAGAGAAGTCCTTCGACAGAATTCAACAGCCCTTTATGCTAAAAACTCTCAATAAAATAGGCATCGATGGATTGTCTCTTAAAATAATAAGAGCTATTTATGACAAATCCACAGCCAATGTCATACTCAATGGGTAAAAACTGGAAACATTCCCTTTGAAAACTGGCACAAGACAAGGATGCCTTCTCTCACCACTCCTATTCAACATAGTATTGGAAGTTCTGGCTAGGGCCATCAGGCGAAAGAAAGAAATAAAAGGTATTCGAGTAGGAAGAGAAGATGTCAAATTGTCCTTGTTTGCATATGACATGATTGCATATTTAGAAAAGGATGAGTTCATGTCCTTTGCAGGGATATGGATGAATCTGGAAACAATTATCCTCAGCAAACTGACACAAGAACAGAACCAAACACCACATGTTCTCACTCATAACAGGTGTTGAGCAATGAGAACACATGGACAGAGGGAGGGGAACATCACACAGTGGGGTCTGTTGGGGTATGGGGGATTAGGGGAGGGATAGCGAGGGGTAGGGAGAATGGGGAGGGATGACATTGAGAGAAATACCTAATGTAGGGGATGGGTGGATGAAGGCAGCAAACCACAATGGCATGTGTTTACCTATGTAACAATCCTGCAAGATCGGCACATGTACCCTAGAAAGTAAAGTATAATTAAAAAATAAAAATAAAAAAAAAACATTGTCTCAGCCCAGAATCTCCTTAAGCTGATAAACCATTTCAGCAAAGTCTCAGGATACAAAATCAATGTGCAAAAATTGCAAGCATTCCTATACACCAATAACAAACAAACAGCCAAATCATGAGTGAACTCCCATTGACAACTGCTACAAAGAGAATAAAATACCTAGGGACACAACTAACAAGGGATGTGAAGGACCTCTTCAAGGAGAACTATAAACCACTGCTCAAAGAAATAAGAGAGGACACAAACAGATGAAAAGAACATCCCATCCTCATGGTTAGGAAGAATCAATATTGTGAAAATGCCCAAGCTGCCCAAAGTTATTTATATATTCAATGCTATCCCCATCAATGGTTTTCTTCACAGAATTGGAAAAAAACACCTTAAACTTCATATGGAACCAAAAAAGAGCCAGCATAGCCAAGACAATCCTAAGCAAAAAACAAAAAAGAAAACAAAAACAAAGCTGGAGGCATCACTCTACCTGACTACTATATTACAAGGCTACAGTAATCAAAACAGCATGGTACTAGTACCAAAACAGAGATATAGACCAATGGAACAGAACAGAGGCCTCGGAGGTAACGCCACACATCTACAACCATCTGATCTTTGACAAACCTGATACAAACAAGCAATGGGGAAAGGATTCCCTATTTAATAAATGGTGTTGGGAAAACTGGCTAGCCATATGCAGAAAGCTGAACCTGGATCCCTTTTTACACCTTATACAAAAATTAACTCAAGATAGATTAAAGATTTAAATATGAGGCCTAACACCATAAAAACTCTGGAAGAAAACCTAGGCAATACCATTCAGGACACAGGCATGGGCAAGGACTTCATGACTAAAACACCAAAAGCAATGTAACAAAAGCCAAAATAGATAAATGAGATCAAATTAAACTAAAGAGCTTCTGCACAGCAAAAGAAACTATCAATAGAGTGAACCAGTAACCAACAGAATAAGAAAAAATTTTGCAATCTACCCATCTGACAAAGGGCTAATATCCAGAATCGATGGAGAACCTAAACACATTTACAATTTGTTTAATCTAGTTAAACTAAAGAGCTTCTGCACAGCAAAAGAAACTATCAATAGAGTGAACTAGCAACCAACAGAATGGGAAAAAATTTTGCAATCTACCCAACTGACAAAGGGCTAATATCCAGAATCTACAGAGAACTTAAACAAATTTATAAGAAAAAAACAACAGAGAACCTAAACAAATTTATAAGAAAAAAACAACCCCATCAAAAAGTAGGTAAAGGATATGAACAGACACTTTTCAAAAGAAGACAAGTGAAAAAAGGCTTATCATCACTGGCCATTAGAGAAATACAAATCAAAACCACATTGACCTATCACCTCACACCAGTTAAAATGGCGATCATTAAAAAATCAGGAGACAGCAGATACTGAAGAGTATGTGGAGAAATAGAAATGCTTTTACACTGTTGGTAGGAGTGTAAATTAATCCAACCATTGTGGAAGACAGCATGGCCATTTCTCAAGGATCTAGAACTAGAAATATCATTTGACCCAGCAATCCCATTACTAGGTATATACCCAAAGGATTATAAATCATTCTATTATAAAGGCACATGCACACGTATGTTTATTGTGGCACTGTTCACAATAGCAAGACTTGGAACCAACCCAAATGCCCATCAATGATAGACTAGATAAAGAAAATGTGGCAGATATACACCATGGCATCCTATGCAGCCATAAAAATGGATGATTTCATGGCCTTTGCAGGGACATGGACGAAACTAGAAACCATCATTCTCAGCAAACTGACACAAGAACAGAAAACCAAACACCATATGTTCTCACTCATAAGTGGGTGTTGAACAATGAGAATACATGGACACAGGGAGGGGAACATAACACACTGGGGCCTGGGGGGGGTGGGGGTCTAGGGGAGGAATAGCACGGGGTGGGCAGATTTGGGAGGAATAGCATTAGGAGAAATACCTAATGTAGATGACGGAATGATAGATGCAGCAAACCACCACCATGACACGTGTATACGTATGTAACAAAGCTCCACGATCTGCAAATATATCCCCAAACTTAAAGTATAATAGAAAAAGAAAGAATAAAAGGAAAAAATATAAAAATATAAAAAAGAGTAATTTTATAAAATTTTATTAATTTTTAATTTAATAAATTTAATGAAAACTTTACACTAAATCTAATAAAAATTATAAAGCAAACTTTACTGTTGATATGCCTAAAAGTTTATCTTTCCTATGCCCAGAATACTTCTTTGGGTTCAGTAGATATTTATTAAAATTAGCAACAAAGTTTTTCTTACATATATATTTATATAACCCAAAGATGTACATATATTACCCAAAGATATATATATAACCCAAAGACACACACACACACACACATACATATATATATTTGGTTTGGTTCAGTAACTCATAACTGAACAGCAATAGATCAGCAGTGGTACTAGACCATTTGGGGCAATTTTGTCTTGTTTTGCTCCCAGAAGTCCCCATAGGCATGGTGTTTCTACATATTTCACCATTGTTTTCCTTATTGCCTCCATCTCCTTTTCCACTGCCACACAGGAATTTCACACCATTTGGGGACTTTTTAGCTCAGCATTTATATTTACCAGACCCATAACTATAGTTTATGTTTATAGCATCTCTGATCACTTCAAAGCCATTTACAAATAAAATATTTTGACCCTCAAAAAAACCTGTTACCTTTACCCTTAACGTTAATATCTATGTTTCTAAAGCATTTATCATTTAAATAGTATTTTCTCTTGAGTTGAAAAAGACTATTAATTTGCCCCTCACCATACTATAAATTGGACAGGCAACAAACACTTTTTTGAGTTTTTAAAATAGTTTTTAAATAGATTTTAATATTTTTAAAAGAAGTAACTGAAATTCAGCCTGATTAAGGAAATTCACTAAGGTGTCACAGCTCCTAAGTCAGAGATGGGACTAGAGCCTGGCGCTTGGCTCCTCATCCAATCCACATCCATTGCCCAATGCTTCTATTCCACCTGGAGACAGATGGCTTTATATCTTTATATTGTATTACTATAATTGTCATGTAAAATAAACAGAAGCAAACCTTTAAATAAAATTCCCAGGTCATTGGAACAGTATCCTTAATTAGTGAAATAAATACTTTCTATCTCTTTACTTGGAATTCAGTTCTAAGAGCAAATGGCCTAAGTTGGTCAATAGAATCATTTTAGCTATGACATATTATCTCAACCAATGCACTCAATGTATTTAGGAATTCTGAAACAAAAAAGAGGCATATGATGTCTGAAATTATTATCTGGCAATGAGAAGGCATAAAATTGCACTAAACATCTAACCATCCCCTGTATATAAATACCATCTATGATAGTTAACTTTAAAAGGAATAAATTAGTTCTTCCACAATGACTTCTATATATTTTTTAAAGTCACATATTTATTTTAGAGCTGTACTCTGTGTAATTTAATGTACCTCTTTTGATAAGAAACTATACCAGAGTTAAATCTTCCTTTTCACAAATAAGAGATGATACAAACAAATGGTAAAACATTCTGTGATTATGGAGAAGACCAATATTGATAAAATGGACATACTGTGTGAAGCAATTTATAGATTCAATGCTATTTATATCAAATTACCAATGACACTTTTCACAGAATCAGAAAATACTATTCTAAAATTCATGTAGAACCAAAAGAGAGGCCGAGTAGCCAAGACAATCCTAAGCAAAAGGAACAAAGCTGGAGGCATCCCACTACTCTACTTCTAACTATACTACAAGGCTACAATAACCCAAACAATGTGATACTGATACAAAAGCAGGTACATTGATCAATAGAACAAAATAGAGCCCAGAAATAAAGCCACACACCTATGAACCTTGATCTTTGACAAAACCAACAATAACAAGCAATGGGGAAAGGACTCTCTATTCAATAAATGGTGCTGGGATAACTAGCTAGCCTTATGCAGAAGTTTAAACTGGACCCCTTCCTTTCGCCATGTGTAAAAATCAACTCAAGATGAATTAAAGTCTTAAATGTAAAGCCTAAAACTCTAAAAAACCCTAGAAGAAAACAGAGGACATACAACTCTGGACATTGGCCCTGGAAAAGATTTCATGACAAAAACTCCAAAAACAAATTGCAACAAAAACCAAAATTGTCAAGTTGGACCTAATTAAACTAAAGAGTTTCTTCATAGAAAAAGAAACTATCAACAAAGTAAGCAGACAGCCTACAGAATGGGAGAAAATACTTGCATACTATGCATCCAGCAAAGCTTTAATATAAAAAATGTATAAGGAACTTAAATGCATTTACAAACAAAAAGCAAACAACCTTGTTAAAAAGTGGGCAAAGGACATGAACAGACACTTTTCAAAAGAAGACATACACGTGGCCAACAAGCATATGAAAAAATGCTCAACATCACTAATCTTTAGAGAAATGCAAATTAAACTACAATGAGATACCAATTCCTACCAGTCAGAATGGCTATCATCAAAAAGTCAAAAAATAACAGATGCTGGTGAGGTTATGGAGAAAAGAGAATATTTATACACTGCTAGTGAGAATGTAAATAATTCAGCACTGTGGAAAGAACTTTGGAGACTTCTCAAAGAACTTAAAACAGAACTACCATTCAACCCAGAAATCCCATTACTGGGTACATTCTCAAAGAAATATAAATCATTCTACCATAAGAACACATTCATGTGTATGTTTATTGCAGCACTATTCACAGTAGCAAAGACATGGAATCAACCTTGATGCCCTGATGTCCATCAACAGAGGATTGGAAAAAGAAAATGTGGTACATATACAACATGGTATATTATGCAGCCATTAAAAATGAGCCCATGTTCTTTGCAGCAACATGGATGCAGCTGGAGGACATTATCCTAAGCAAATTAATGCAGTAACATAAAACCAAATATCCCATGTTCTCACTTATAAGTGGGAGCTAAACATTGAGTACACATGGACACAAAGAAGTGAACAACAGACATTTACTTTAGGGTGGAGGATGGGAGGAGGGTGAGGATTGAAAAACTACCTATAGGGTACCAAAAAAAGTTGGTACCTGATCACCATTTCATCACCATTGCCTGTGTGATGAAATAATTTGTACACCAAGCCCCAACAACACACATGTAACAAATCTGCACATGGACCCCCTTTACTTAAAATAAAAGTTTAGAGGAAAAAGTCTCCCTTTTCGTTTCACATTATCTCCCAGCATATTCTTTGTTTCATTATATTCTGTTCTTTGCATTAATTAAAGAGTTATTGCTTTCTTATTTCTAATCAATAGAAATAATTTTTTTCTTTGTCTTTACTATGAGACTACCTACTCACAGCAATGTATGGCCTGATAATGTAATAAAAAGTATTTTATGACAGTGGGGAGAAATGTCATCTTCTCACATAGAAAAACAATTTGTTTTGGCTTTACATAGCAACCAGCTGACTCCAAACAAGACTTACTAGAAATTATTGCTGGGGTAATTCCCCTAAATTAGCTGTAGATCTGAAAATTGATTGACTTAAAAGTTATATAGTAGAAGGAAGAGTAAACTGGATTGGCCATGTGTATCCCAGATATGTACTACAATCTCAATTTTATGCTGGAGGAGGATCAGGTAAGGTGGGAAGTGTTCCAAAAGCACTAACAGTCTATGGTGAGCAGAACAGTTTGTTGAATTCAGGTTTTGGACCTAACTTTGCCTCTTATCATTTGTGAGACTTGGAAAAGTCACATCCTACCTAGACCTGAACTCCCTCATTTCTTATCTTTTCTTTCTTTTTTTTAAAGGTTGGGGTGCTTTATTGTAAACATAATATAAAACAGGAATTAATTTTATTTAATAAACCTCAATCCATCAGTCACTCCCTCCCCTCGAGGTGTTCTGCAACAAAACAGCTGCCTAAAAATTAAAGGGCGTTTAATCAACTGGGCTGAAAAACGCCCATTTTTAACTTTATCTCGAGACACTACAGGTTAGCAATCAGAAAACTACCTTAGCCCCGGTGTGGACGCCCACGAGTCCAGTTGGCGGACGGGAAAGAGCTTGGACGGATTCCGAGTCCCAGTTCCCGCCTTGGGGATGGTAGATTTCTCAGCCGGACTTCCGGAAACAGTGACCAATGGGAAATGTTATCAGCTGTTACTAAGCGAGAATTTGCTTCCTGGCAACACATAAAGAAGGGACGCGGCAGGCAGCCTCAAATAGACGGAGCTTTTAGCCAATGGATGTGTAGTTTTTTTCCACATTAGCCAATAAGAACCGCTAGCGGCCGACCTGCCTACAAGCACGGCAAAAGTTTTCTTCAGGCGGAGCACAGTGGCTTACACCTGTAATTCTAGCACTTTGGGAGAGCGAGTCGGGTGGATCACCGGGTCAAGAGATAGAGACGATCCTGGCTATCACGATGAAACCCCGTCTCTACTAAAAATTAAAAAAAATGGAAAACTAAAAATAGCTGGCCATGGTGGCAAGCGCCTGTAGTCCCAGCTATTCGGGAGGCTAAGGCAGGAAAATAGCATGAACCCGGGAGGCGGAGGTTGCAGTGAGCCGAGATCGTGCCACTGCACTCCAGCCTGGGCGGCAAGAGTGAAACTGTCTCAAAAAAATGAGGCCGGGTGCCGTGGCTTACGCCTGTAAATCCACCACTTTGGGAGGCCGAGGCAGACTGATCTCTTGAGGTCAGGAGTTCGAGAGAACTCCCTCATTTCTAGAGGAAGTATCTGAGCCAGAAGGTGTCCAGGAGCCTGTCCCCAGACTCCGCTGCCTTCTCCCCTTCATAAGTGGGACTGGCTCCTTCCTTGGGTGGTCGTGACTAATCCTCATTTCAGGCACTAGAGATGTAAACTTCATTATTCCAATTCTCCCAAACTCATCCTCAAGACCATGTCTCTGCGTGTCTTCTTTCCTACCATACTCTAGCCTACCAGCTCCTCTGCTATGGCCTCTTAACTGATACTCTATCTGTTCTCATCCTCCTCCATTAATTTGCACATAAAGCCGTATTATTCTTTTTTAACAGATACATGTATGATTATGCCTCTTCCTTGTTAAAATTCCTTCAAGTTTTTCCCTTTCTTGTAGATCAAACCCAATTATCTTTCACGTGACCTACGAGACTGCATGATTTGCTCCTGCCTAAGCCTTCAGCTTCATCCTGCTCCAGTGCTCCAGTCACACTATTCTTTTTGTTCTCACAAAATAATCCTTCCTCATTCATTCCTCAAAAATTTCCACTGCCTGTTCCTCCTTCCTTAATATCCATGTTCCTACCTGGAATATAAGCTTTCTGAGCTCTTATTTGCCCCAGCTCTTTATTCAATGTTTTGAACATGGTAAGTATCAGTAAAACTTTTTTTGGATAAATTATTAACAAAGTCACCTTGGCTATTAGCTAATTAAAACTTTGTGCCAAATTCTGATGACTGTTCTCCCTGTGACTTAGTTTCTGTCAACAGCTTTTCTAGTTCATCAGTTAGATTCATTATCACCATTTTCTGCCCTTACCAAAAAAAAAGACAAAATTAAAGAACTATTTTTTTACAATACAGAATATTCACTTCACAATAAAATTTACAACAGAGTTCTCCTAGAATAAATTATGTACTGGGTTTAAATTATTATTTGATTTCCCCAAATTCGATTTACATTATATTCTTTGAAAACAAACCATTGTGTGCTTAATCAAGAAGCAATTTTAGGACTTATCCATGTTCTCCTTTGTCAAATGAAGGAACCAATGCCCAAAGAGGTCTCAAGACTTGGCGGTTTGCCTGAGATTGCCCTGGATTATGAGCAGTAAGAAAAGGCAACATTGTATTTAGTTTGCCTGAGATTGCCCTGGATTATGAGCAGTAAGAAAAGGCAACATTGTATTTAGAAAAAACTTCAGAGATGCTATATTTAGTGAGTATGCTTACCATAAATACTCATTTAAAAATAATTTAGAGTTGATAGACACAAGCACAGTGAAAGGGGGGCATATAACCAGCCAGTGCCAAATACATGCTCATTAAATGCTTGTTAAGGGATAAAAAAGGGAGGTGATAGTTGAGAGCTGAAAATAAAGCATTAATTTGTAGAATATTCTAAAGTTTCTACAAGTCAGGTAAGCCTAAGTAGAATATGTTAAGACTGATGGAAATAAAACAGCCACCAAGTTATTAGAAATTTCAAGAGGGGAATTAGCTACATTTTTCATGTCAAATAGAAGCTGTTTTAGAAGAAATATGATTTTGAAAAGATAATAAACTTTATCTGTAAATAAGTATGAAAATGTCCACCAAAGTCAATATTTCTTTCATAGTGTTCTAACTGGAAAACTTGTCATGCCTGCTTCAATCCTAACTTCAAATCTCATATCTGTTCCCCACTCAAATATTATTTTATAATTCATATATAAAGCATAATATGTAATTCATGTAAAATATAATAACCATTAATTTTATTATTGCTATGCCACCCATTGTCTTCATTTTATGGACATCTTACACATTTTAAAAGTTATTTGTTTTGTGAAGTATTACCCTTCAGTTGCATTAAGCTTATATATTTTGTTTTAACCATATTAGAGAAATCCTTTGAAAACAGAACAGTTCACTGGGTTTTATACTCATCACAGTGTCAAGCACAGTGAGCCCTAAATAAAGATTAATGAATCCAATTGAACAAATGACAACATAGCAGGGAGTGCTGTGCTCTTTATGTGGGGAGGACACAGCTGGAATCATTTTAGAGAGGGAAGTGTTGAGACTAATGACCACTCATTGGACATGATCAGAGTTTAGATGCTTAGATTAGTATGTTTCCAAGAAACAATGACTTCGTTCTTTTATTATGCAAAACCCAAATGTTAGTGATCAAAACAGTTCCAACGTTTCTTCTTTACATTTATACTAGAATAAATGAATATGCATAAGTTTGTTTATAGGCATACCACTGTGATTTGGGTTGTTTTAGTTTTCTATTTGTAGTAGTCCCTTTTCATGCTGCTGATAAACATATACCTGAGACTGGGTAATGTGTTAAAAAAAAAAAAAAGAGGTTTAATGGACTCATAATTCCACGTGGCTGGGGGGAACCTCAAAGTCATGGTGGAAGTAAAAGTCATGTCTTACGTGGAGGTAGCCAAGAGAGAGAATGATGAGAGCCAAGAAAAAGGGGTTGGAACCTCTTATAAAACCATCAGATCTTGTGAGATTTATTCACTACAGTGAACAGTATGGGGAAAACTGACCAAATGATTCAAATCTCACCCATGAGTCCCTCACACAACATGTAGGAATTATGAGAGCTACAATTCAAGATGACATTTGGGTGGGAACATAGTTAATCCATATCATTCCACTTTTGGCCCCTCCCAAATTTCATGTCCTCACATTCCAAAACCAATCATCCCTTCCCAACAGTCTCCCAAAGTCTTAACTCATTTCAGCATTAACTCAAAAGTCCACAGTCCAAAGTCTCATCTGAGACAAGGCAAGTCCCTTCCACCTATGAGCCTGTAAAATCAAAAGGAAGTTAGTTACTTCCCAGATACAATGGGAGTACAGGAATTGGATAAATGCACCCATTCCAAATGGGAGAAATTGGCCAAAACTAAGGAGCTAAAGGCACCACGCAAGTCCAAATTCCAGTGGGGGCAGTCAAATCTTAAAGCTCCAAAATGATCTCCTTTGACTCCATATCTTACATCCAGGGCATGTGGATGCAAGAGGTGGGCTCCCACAGCCTTGGGCAGCTCTGCCTCTGTGGCTTTGCAGGGTATAGCTTCCCTCCTAGCTGCTTTCATGGGCTGGTGTTAAGTGTCTGTGGCTTTTGCAGGCACACAGTGCAAGCTGTCAATGAATCTACTATTCTGGGGTGTGGAGGACAGTGGCCCTCTTTTCACAACTTCACTAGGCAGTGCCACAGAGGGAATGCTGTGTGGGGGCTTCAACCCCACATTTCCCTTACACACTGCCCTAGCAGAGATTCTCCATGAAGGCTCTGCCCCTAAAGCAGACTTGCGCCTGGACATCCAGGCATTTCCATACATCCTCTGAAATCGAAGCAGAAGTTCCCAAACCTCAATTCTTGACTTCTATGCACCCACAGGCTCAACACCATGTGGAAGCTCCCCAAGCTTGGGGTTTGCACCCTCTGAAGCCACAGCCAAGCTGTACCTTGTTCCCTTTTTGTCATAGCTAGAGTAGGTGGGATGCAGGGCACCAAGTCCCTAAGCTGCACGTAGCAGGGGGGCCCTGAAGCTAGCCCACAAGACCAATTTTTCCTCCTAGGCCTTCTGGCCTGTGATAGAAAGGGCTGCTATGAGAGTCTCTGCAATGCCTTGGAGACATTTTCTCCATTGTCTTGATGATTGACATTTGGCTCCTCATTACTTATGCAAATTTATGCAGCTGGCTTGAATTTCCCCTCAGAAAATAGGTCTTTCTTTTCTATTGCATCATCAGGTTGCAAATTTTCTGAACTTTTATGCTCTGTTTCCCTTTTAGAGCTGAATGTTTTTAAGAGTACCAAAGTCACATCTTGAATGCTTTGCTACTTAGAAATTTATTCTGCCAGATACCCAATGTCATCTCCCTCAAGTTCAAAGTTCCACAAATCTCTAGGGCAAGGGCAAAATTCCAGCAGTCTGTTTTCTAAAACATAGCAAGAGTCACATTTACTCCAGCTCCCATCAAGTTCCTCACCTTCCTCTGAGATGAGCAGTGTTTGATCAAAGCCATTCGACAAGCCTCCAGGAAGATTCAAACTTTCCCACATCTTCTTGTATTTTTCTGAGCCCTCCCAATCATTCCAAACTCTGCCTTCTACCCTGTTCCAAAGTCACTTCCAAAGTTTTGGATGTCTTTACATCAGTGCCCCACTCTCAGTACCAATTGACTGTATTTGTCCATTTTCACACTCCTGATGAAGACATATCTGAGACTGGGCAATTTAGAAAGAAAAAGAGACTTAATGGACTTGCAGTTCCATGTGGCTGGGGAGGTCTCAAAATCATGGCAGAAGGTAAAAGGTATGTCTTACACAGTGGCAGGTAAGAGAGAGAATGATGAGAGCCAAGCAAAAGGGGACACCTCTTATAAAACCATCAGATCTCATGAGACTTACTGTCACAGGAACAGTATGGGGGAAATAGCCCCCATGATTCAATTATCTCCCACCAGGTCCCTCCCACAACACATGGGAATTATGGGAGCGACAATTCAAGATGAACTTTGGGTGGGGAAACAGTCAAACTGTATCACTATTATTGCATAAAACATAGTAGCTTTATACAGCAATTTTATTTTTCTCATACTATTGTGGGTGATGAATAATGAAAGTGTTCAGTAGGGTAGCTTGTCTTACATCCTCGTGTCACCTGGAACAGCAGGAGAACCCCTGTTTTACATCCTCATGTCACCTGGAGCAGCAGGAGAACCCCAACATAGAAGATAGCTTCTTCACTCACATATTTGGTGCCTTGGTGCTTTTCAGCCTCTCTCTCTCTCCACATGGCATCAAATCCTATAGGGGTTCCCCAAATGCATTGGGCTTCTCACAGCATGGTGGTTTTAAGGTAGTAAGATATCTTACAGAGCAGCTGACTTCCAAGAGTGTTCCAAGAAAAAGGGAATTGAAACTATCAATCTCTTCAGGCCCAGACCTGAAATTTGATCATCATTTTTGCTGTAGACTTCAGTCAAAACAGTCATGGAGCCTGTCTAGATTCAAAAGGACATAGATCTCTCCTCTAAGTAGAAGTAAACCCAAAGAGTTATACTCTTTTAAAATCTGTCATATGGGTTTGCTATTTTTCTATTAAATGAGCCTTCTGTGTAGAAAATGTCACCTTGGTTGACACATGGCCTTTTGAGCTTTTGCCCAAATAAACACTCATATTAAACTTAAATTTCCTAGGCTCAAATGTAAAACTTTTCTAGCCCTACTTTAAAGTAGATAAACCAAAAAAGTCCCTCTTCTGCATTGTCCCAACCTATTCTTAACACATTAGTCTTTCTTGTATCCTTCTGTTATGTAGCTCAGTCTTGTAAGCTAGAATTTATGAACCTTCAGGAATGACATTGGGGTCAAGAATCCTTTAAAGCTGTAACTAACTTCTGTGTATATGCATTTTTCAATGAAAAGTCCTATTAGTTTCATCAACCCTTTGGAACATTTTTTTATTTCCCTAAAAGTGTTAAAAGTAACTCTACCAGAGGGTTCTATGCTCATTTCCCCCTCCTTAACTGTATTAGTCTGTTCTCACACTGCTAATAAAGATATACCCAAGACTGGGTAATGTATAAAGGAAATAGGTTTAATTGACTCACAGTTCCACATGGCTGGGGAGGTCTCAGGAAACTTATAATTATGGTGGAAGGGGAAGAAAACACACCCTTCTTCACATGGTGGCAGCAAGGAGAAGTGCAGATTGAGGCAGGGGAAAGGCCCCTTATGAAACCATCAGCTCTCATGAGAACTCACTATCACGAGAAAAGCATGGAGGTAACTGCCTTCATGATTCAATTACCTCCCGTGGGGTCCCTCCCATGATATGTGGGGATTATGGGAACTGCAGGTTGAGATTTGCATGGGGACACAGCCAAACCATATCATTCTGTCTCTGGCTCCTCCCAAATCTCATGTCCTCACAATTCAAAATGCAATCACGCCCTTCCAACAGTCTTCTAAAGTGTTAACTCACTCCAGCATTAACTCAAAAGCCCAAGTCCAAAATCTCATCTGAGACAAGTCCCTTCTGCCTATGAACCCATAAAATCAAAAGCAAGTTAGTTACTTCCTGGATACAACGTGAGGATACAGGCATTAGGTAAATACACCCATTCTGAATGGTAGAAATTGGCCCAAATCCAGGAAACACTAATGAAAAAGGTGGGCTCCCATGGCCTTGGGCAGTTCTGTCCCTGTGGTTTTGCAGAGTACAGCACTCCTTTCTGGCTGCTTTCCTGAGCTGGCATAGGGTGTCTGCAGCTTTTCTAGGTGCACAGTGCAAGCTGTTGGTGGATCTACCATTCTGGATTCTGGAGGATGATGGCCGTCTTCTCACAGCTCCAGTAGGCAGTGCCCCAGTGGGGATTATGATGGCCAGGCTGGTCTCGAACTCCTGACCTAAGTGATCAACCCTTCCAAAGTACTGAGATTATAGGCATGAGCTACCATGCTCAGCTGAGATTTTCTTTTCTATAGCATCATCAGGCTGCAAATTTTCCAAATTTTTATGATCTGCTTCCTCTTGAACAGTTTGCTGCTCAGAAATTTCTTCTGCCACATACCCTAAATCATCTCTCTTAAGTTCAAAGTTCCACAGATTTCTAGGGCAGGGGCAAAATGCCATTAGTCTCTTTGCTAAAGCATATAACAAGAGTCACCTTTGCTCCAGTTTCCAATAAGTTCCTCATCTCCATCTGAGACTACCTCAGCCTGGCCTTCATTGTCCATATCACTATCAGCACTTTGGTCAAAGCCATTCAACAAATCTCTAGGAAGGTCCAAACTTTCTCACAACTTCCTATCTTCTGAGCCTGCAAGCCTCTAGGAAGCTCTAAACTTTTACATATTTTCCTGTCTTCTTCTGAGACCTCCAAATGGTTCCAACCTCTGCCTGTTAACCAGTTCCAAAGCCACTTCCACATTTTTTGGGTATTTTTAATAGCAGCACCCCACTCTCTGTAGTACCAATTTACTCTATTAGTCCATTCTCACACTGCTAATAAAAACATACACAAGACTGGGTAGTTTATAAAGTAAAGAGGTTTAACTGACTCACAGTTCACCTGGCTAAGGAGGCCTCAAAAAACTTACAATCATGGTGGAAGGGGATGCAAACATGTTCTTCTTTACATGGCAGCAGCAAGGAAAAGAGCAGAGCAAAGTGGGTAGGAAAGCCCTTTACAAAACCATCAGATCTCATGAGAATTCACTCACTATCAAGAGAGCAGTATGGAGGTAAGTGCCCCCAGGATTCAATTACCTGCCACCGGATCCCTCCCACAACACGTGGGGATTATGGGAACTACAGTTCAAGATGAAATTTGTCATTAACATTCTGTTTTGAAATGTATTAATTTTCAATTGAAGAAGACAGGCTGTATTAATAATTCACTGGCAAGGCCAGCTCTCTCCAGTTACAGTTAAGGTGAGTGTTATTCGTGAAGAATATGAATACAATATGGCTTACTAATGGCCACTTGTGACATTCTTACCCTCAAATTGCTGAAACTTTAAACAAAACATTCAATAATAGTGCCCACATGGGTGCTAGGTACTTCTTTCCAGAAATATTTCCTGGCTATTACTGAGACTAAATCATCATAACATAGAAATTTGTTTTATTCAATTTAGTTAACAGTAAAAAACAAACAAAAAAAACCACTGTAAATGATAAAAGTAAAGTCAGCACTTCTTCCAGTCACTATGCAAAGAAAGGCTTGGATGAAATTCAGCCACCCATTGCAAGTCTGAGATCAACAGATTGCTTTTTATATGTGAAGTAAATATCTGTTATTCTTGCCAGCTTAGCATCCTCTCCTTTTCTAGCAACAGGAGCATTCTTTCCTATGAGGAATCCGTTTCATGTGATCCACATAAGGCTGTTTTCACTCTTTTCCTTCCCAAAGGGATGGACATGGGACCCAGGTCAAGTCAATCACAGAATTCCACCTTGTTGTCTGCTGTGGTTGGCTCAAGGATGAGCATATGATCCAACCTGAGCAGAATTCTTCTCAGGAATTTTCTGTTATGTCTAATGAGAAATATACTCTCTTTTCACTGTGGCTGCCAAGATGGTAGAATCTGAATCTAGGGCCACTAGGGACCAAACCACAGAGACATAGTAAAAAACAAAAATAGAGATAGAGGCTTACTGATCTTAGATATGCCCCAGGATCCAGCCTTGCCTAAAGCTTTGAGCCTCTGCACTTTTCTTTTTTTGCTAAAGCAAAGTTACTGTTGAGTTTCTGCCCATGGACAAAAAAAGTACTTATTAATGCAACGGAAACTCCAAAATAATCCACAGTTGAATTAGAATTTGTCTAATGAGTTTTAGACTTCGTATAAACCCTCTTTACACTTACCCAAAACACAAAACCTTACTGATGATTTATCTTGTAATAAGACTCCAGGAAAATCATATGTAATGTCTTAGAATCATGAAATATAAAAAATTAGAAATAAACTTAGAGACCATATTAATTGTCAATAACTATTTTGGGGAAAAGGAAAGGAAGACTTTCACCTGCTTGCTGTGAGCTAGCCTGGATAGATCCTTATTCATCTCTCCCTTTTCTCTCCCTCTCTTGACATGCAGGAGACCACATTTCCCAACCTCTTTTGCAATTAGGTTGGAACCATGAGATCATTCTGGCCAATAGAAAGTGGAAAATCACATATGCCACTATGGATCAGGTCCTTAAAATTTCTCTTGAACAACTTGGCTCTCTTTCCTGCCTTCTCAATGTCCACCCATCTAAGGATGAATTTGGAAGTATAAGGTTTCAAGGTACTCCTTGATGCAAGAAACATGGAACTCTGTCAGTGCTTGGGGGAAAGCTACCCAACTTGCATTAGACTTTGCATGAGCAAGAAATAAACTTTTTTTAAAGCCACTGAGGTATCAGGTATTAATTGCTCTATTACTACAGGACATAGCCTAACTTGCCCGAATTAATAGATTGGCTAGTTACAGGAGTTTCCTGTTCTTGTTGTTGTTATGGAGAATTTGAATTGGAGCAAAATGGAAGATAAACTAAATATGTAAATAAAATACAGAAAGATTGACATGTTGTAAATTTGAATGACAGGGTATAGAGAAAACATAGAGAAGAAAGGTTTCATGGGCAAAGCTTGGGGACTTGTTGAATGAGAGATTTAAGAATATATCTGAGTAACAATTTGGAAAAAAAAAGAAAAAAATATTCTCACAAAGTTTGAATTAGATCCTTTAATTGTTCATTGAGTTATAAAGGCAAAATTAGAATTTCTATCTAATACATTTTGACTGATAGATGAAGCTTCCTTGAAAATAATCCTATACATAAAAAGTACCATGTAAGGTGCTGATTCACACATACTGAAGTATTTGCATATGTATCTTCAATGTATTACGTATGTGATTAAGGAAAAAAAATAGGTATTTAAAAGGACCAAGCATCCACCTTGTATCCTCCTGGGTAGTCTCAAGAAAGAATATAAAAAGCAGTGTTATCCACTCCTGCTCCATTTTGTGTCATTTACAATTCAAAATAACTATAATATCAAGGGTACACGAATGCTAGTAAAAGGAGATTTTATTTGGGCTCAGAAAGGAAAACTAGGAAATATTTAATGATTGATATTCATCAATACATGTAGTCCTCTTCCCTTCTCTGGGCACACAGAAATCTGCCTTCTTGGATTAGGCATGGCTAACTGAGTGACTAGCTACGGTTAATAAAACATCATTGAAAGTGATGTCTGTCACTTTTGGCCAGAATTATTTAAGAGCTGGTGCATGATTCTCTGTCTTCCCTTCTCCCTGCTACAGTGACTGGTGACATTCCAGATGATAGAGCCCCCTCATCTAGATTCCTGAATGAGAAGAAGCACATGGAGTAAAGCCTCAACTGTGCGTGATGAATAGTAGCATGAATCAGAAATAAATCTTGATTGTTCTAAGCTACTGAGATTTGGTGTTTGCCTGTTACTTTAGAATAACTTAACTTATCCTAAGTGATACATACACTGAACAATGGAGATGGGAGGAGTGAGGACCCTACTTCGAAGCAGGGAACTGGAAAGATACTTCGTTTTACTGAAAACATCTTGCTGTGCCTAGTGTAATCATTGGTTTTCCTACAGTTATTATGAAAAAGGTATAACCATTCTTATTTTACAGAGATTAATGTCTTGTTAAAAATCATTTAACCAGAAATGGAATTCAAACAAGATCTCTCAATAAAAAGCCATGTGCTAATTAGCTAAATCATTGGTCATGCCAAGAAAGGAGTTATGAAAAGTTCAAATTTTTAAGATATCTGATAGTTCTAGAAAGGTAAGGCTACTCAGATTGAGCTAAAATTCAATTTCTTAAGAAAGAAATGTATCCACTGATGCAAGGAGACATCTAGAATTGAAGCCAATCAGAAAGCAACACAGTGAAAGAAAATTTCCAAACGGAAAATGTAAAAAAACAAGTTTCAATAGGTAATTTAAATAGTCTTCTAGTCTTCTTCCTTCATAACAGCCACTTGAAATTCTTTTCCAGGTTAGGGCAGCACTCTAACAAGACCAGCAGACTTGAAGACAAGGAGGCAAGAATGAGGAACACTTGACAAGGACATTCAGTCCTGCTGATCTTTTGTTGAAATCCTGTAGCAGCAAATCAATTCACTTACAGAGCAATCATTACAGATGAACTGAAAGTTCACTAACTGCTACTATGCAATGAGGACCAACATTAAAAGACAAAGCCGGATAAACATTTAAGAAACAGAGAAGGGAGGAAAAAAATTAAAAACCATATTACAGTAAGAAATGAGACTTTCCAGTGCTTGTAAATAACCAGATGGACTACACAGAGATGTGATATAAGAAAACTTAGTTGTACAGATTAGTCCTCTACTGCAAGGACACTAGGCACAAGGAATTAAATGAAATATTCACAGTACAAAGCTCAGGGAATCATTATAACACTGAATAAGCACACCACTGAATTTTGAGAAATTACCCTGGAACCACGAGGAGAGAGGGATATGAAAGAAATAAGAGCTGTTCTGGCAATGGCAAAATGCAAAAGCATTAGGATTTTTTTTTTTTTTTTTTGAGTGCATGCTGAAATGGGGACAAAATTGGTGCTCTCATACGCTTGTTTCCTCTCATCAGAACAGTGTGGGTTTTAAATTTTAACCTGAATGTTCTTGAGAAAGATGTAAACTTACTTAGCCAAGTACCATTTCTCCTATTTTCTCCTGTTCTATAACTCACATGTATATTACTTATTTGGCCCCTGAAGACATTTTCCTGTTTTAAAAAAAAATTAAGAAGATATTTTACTAAGAGTCTTGAATCAGAATGACACCTCTTGAGACACTAGCTATGGGGTGAGAGAGACCTGGTGGGCTGGAATAGAGGAAGAGGAAAAAGGGAAAGAAAAGTGAACAAATATGTCTTTATTCTGATTTGTTCTGTGCTTTGGATTTATAAACCACCCAAAAGAAGGAACTCTCACAATGTTGAATGTCTATTTAAATTTCTTAGGAAAGACATCATTGAGAATTTCAAATGTTAGGGGAAAGGGAAAATGTAGAATGTTTTTTAAATGTTGAGTTGCTTTTAATTAAAAGTTAATTTTTAAAAAGCTTGAAGCTTTTAATATTTTGCTTCTGAATACAGCACTGCATGCACAAGATGAAGGGTTAAAATTACTCCATTGAACTTACACATCCTGAGAGGTTAGACTTCTTCCATGAGAATCAGTGAAAGGAGTTTCAGAAGCATTTCAGAGTACTTTTCAAATATCACAAGTCCTCCCCAGTATGCTCTCTCTTTCTCCAGTTCCCCAGAAATTCTGCTATGCTTCCTCATTTTTCCTCTCCTTGGCAATCACTGTTCCAAGACAACTGCTACAAATCAGTGAATGTTAGATCTCTTGGTGATGTCAGTGAGAAGTGGGGGGCTGGGGAGAAAAGCTAATAATCATTAGCTTATACCCTGACATTAAATGCATTAGAATATCCCAGGTACTCCTAAAAGGGAAGTCCTTCTATGGTTCTTAACAGGAAACACTTGGAGAGTACAATCTCATTCATAATAGTTTATAATTTTTATTCATTTGGTTAGACATCTTAAGATAGAATTATTTTTAAATTTTATCCTCTTGAGAGCATTCAATTTATTATTTGCACTAAGAACATTAATAGTCTCAGACATCTGGATCATTAATACTCTCAGGCATCAAATAAAAAAATGATAGAGGCTTAATAGTCCATTTTTAAATCTGATAATATTAATAGAGCTTTTGTACAACTCGTCACATGAAGTTCAAAAGGATGTTTTTTTGAGATTCATTTAAGGCAACATTCAGAAGAAAATGCACTGATACTATCTTCTCTTTTAAAAAGTAAGAACATATGCAGAGGAACTTGAAAATATCAATTTATTTATTTTTTTTATTCTCAGTAATTTTGAATACTTTCAAGTCACCCAGTCGCTCTCCAATGGTTGTAAAAAGCATCACTTGTTGCTCTGTGAGTATATGGGAAAGAGAATGGGGTGGCAGGTGGGGGGAGGAGTAGAGAAAGGAGATGCAATTGTATCCTGAAAGAAACATCATTGCTCAGCCTTAAAACAGAGCTAAGTCCATAGCAAAGAGATAATAAAAAATCCAAAGAATGTTTGATTTGCAAAAGCCAGGATCTTGAAAAGAAGAGGTTTTTAGGTATTCCTGTGTTTGCACTGTAAGTAAGTCCTGGCCGATGTAGGGAATAGAGCTTATCATGCCTCAAATAATAGAGTGAAAAGGATTCTGTACTATAAGACTGAAGAAGGGTTTTCCTATCTAATAAAGATCCTTCTTACACAGTGGAGAAGATTCTGGAGAGGGTTAGAAAAAAAAAATTAAGAAGGTTTAGATCTTAGTATGAGTCACTTATTTCTGCCAACCTTATTTTAAGTTTGAAAGCACAGGGATGAAGTGATAAAAACTCCTGGACATATTTTAAAATCTAAAAGCAGAAGAGGATTGTGTCCTACTTCCAGCTTAGAATTCTGCAAAGAAAAGGCTTTACAGAGTGTCCCTAAGCATACCCAGGGCAGAAGCAATAGCATATATATAGTTGCTATGGTTTGGATATGGTTGGTTTGTTCCCCCCAAACTCATGTTGAAATTTGATTCCCAATGTGGCAGTGTTGGGAGGTGGAGCCTAATGGGAGGTGTTTGAGTTATGGGAGCAGATCTCTCATGAATGTCTTGCTGCTGTTTTCATGGGTGAGTTCTTGCTCTACTGAGACTAAACTACTTCTTGCAGGAGTGGATTAGTTATCGCAAGAGTGAGCTGTTAGAAAGCCAGGATGTGCCTCAGGTTTTCCCTTCTTCACCCATGTCTGCCTCTCCTTTGACCTTCTCCACCATGTTGTGAGGTGGCTCAGCCTGCAAAACTGTGAACTAAACAAACCTCTTTTCTTTGTAAATTACCCACTCTCAGGTATTCTTCTGTAACAATACAAAATAGACCCAGATATTGTTATTGCAGCATATTTAGGCAAAGACGACCTGAGATAGCCATGCCTGTGGCAGCTTGACTCCCTGCAATCCCTGTGAATGTAGACTAGATTTTAGAAGTTCTTGTGTGGGAAGGTTCAGTCAGGAAAGTTGGAGAAATTGTAAAATTATAGAATACAGTCACAAACCTTCTGTATAGAGTACTGTATTCTATAATTCTCCCAGGAAGGCTGGGAGGTTTGCATAGTTTCAGTAAAAGATTTGGCTGAAGGCAACCTAAACCTCTGTACTGTGAGTTAATAGCAGAAAAACAAATAACAAAGGAATGTAGAGGAGTTTATCTAAATAACTTGTTTATTCATATTGTCCTAAAATTATCCTTTAATCATTAGCAGCCTGGATAGCTCTCTCAAGGGGAGGGCAACCAGGTTTATTACCCACAAATGGTGTTTGATTTAGGCCTCAGAACCTGACCTTTTATCATTAACCTCTAGTGGTGTTGACTTTGTCATTTAATGTGTGCTGAATAAATGTCAGCAGGACTAGCGAGTTGGGGCCATGGCTGCTAACTCTCCCAGCAGTGTCTGTGAGTGGCCCACAGACCCCTAAGCCTGCTGTTTCATCAGATAGCTGTGTTTGAGTGGATTTGATCATCAGTCACTGGGTCAGGTTCTGCAAGTCAGACCCCGACACTTGCATACCCGTGGAGCAAAGAAGTAGCTATGTACTTATAGAAGGAGGCCAGGCAGTCAGTCTTCATGACAAAGGGTAGAGAACCCCAAGGCAAAGACTTAGGACAGTCAAGCTGGGGGCAGATGGTGGATCTGAATAAGTCTAAGTGGATGAAAAATGCCAGTAAGAGAGGAGAGGAACAATAACAAGGGAAAATATTGAGTGTTCCTCCCTTACCCCAACCCCAGAGCTAGTACCATGCCTCACCTGTGATAGAACAGAGGACTAGCTATGACCAGCTAGAATAGCTATGGACCTCGGCATAGGATGTGGCAAAGATAGAGGCAGACCCCTGAGACCACACAGGGCTGTTCTGAATAAATTTTTTAAAGGTAAAGTCATGACTCTCCTGCAAATGTAAAATGAACACATGCTACAGTTTTATTCAGCATATTGTTTAAGGATGGAAGCAAAGAGATGTTAAGACCTGTTCAGGGGAGAATTTGAAGATGAGTAACACATAGGCAGTCAAGAATGCTGAAATGATTTTGCTAAAAGATGTAAGATTGATTATTATTCTATTGGTTCATAAAACATAATGTTTAGAGTTATATTTTCTACTGGGAAGAAATCAATTACGTTTCTATCAGACAAATTCATTTACATTGTTATGGACAGCGATCACTTGCATTACTTTCAGTTGCCTGCAAGTTCAGAGTTGCTGTAAAATAGACTACTCAGTAGAAAGTCAAATAGAGTTATACATCATGACAAAGACAATGCACCTACTCTGCTGAAAGAACACTTAGGAATCTCTTTTACCTACTTGCAAGTCTTGGACAATTTTTTCTAACAGTTTTCACTGCTCTTCAGTTGGATCCAGCAGGAGCTCATGGCAGATGGCCTTCCACTGTTACCACAAAAGTACACAAGACTCCACAGATATTAGTTGACCTCAAGCAGAAGTAGGGAAAAGAAGTGGAGCATGAGTAGAGATAGAGAGGCACTGGGCTCAGAAACTACATTTTGAGCTAGAATTGACTGTGCCACTTGGGATTTGTCAGATTAAGTTTCTCACCTTCAGCAGATACGTGATTTTTTAGAACTGCATAACATTCAGTTGTATTAGGATAAAGATTATTACATACCTCTGGTTTCGTGTTTCCATGTAATGATGGTTCTTTTGGCTGTTCCCCACATCCTTGATTCATAGCCTCTCTGAAGAGAAGAGGATTATGAACTGGTGGGCTCACCCCTCTGGGATCTGTCTGTTTTGCATATATCTTCTGTACGGGAGGAAAAATATCCCATCTTAGGTTCATGACTAAGAGTCCTAAAACAAATGACAGATTAACAAGAGGAAAGTATACAAATATATATAACATAAGTTTTATGGGAGCCTCTATAAGGAAATAAGGACCCAGGAAAATGGTAAAACATGAGTGTGTTTTATAATAAGTTTGATTAAGTCTGGAGAAATGTGATAGAGCAGAGGGGTGTGATCTCATAGTAATAAACTGACAGAGATTTAACAAGGCCCGCTATTTGCTGGGTTCCTGTCCCTTCAGAGATAAAGGGGCTCCTTTTTTCTGGATATAGGGAGGTAATCTCTGACATGAGAGTATCATGACCTGCCTCAGGGGAAGGGAAGAAAATCCTTCTGGTATATGCTGTCTCTCAAATTTCTTTAGCTTAAAATATTTAATATGCTGTGGTGCCATATTTTGGAGGTGGTGTGCCCTGAAGCTCATCATTCCCCTCAGGCAGGGTAGTGTCACTCTGGAGTGCTCTGTGCCATGGGGAAAGCTGTCTGCCCCTGAGGCAGAGAACTGTGGTTGGATAGATAAGTCAGTCTCATTCAAGAGTAAAATATAAGAGAGCCCCCCCTGGGGCTGTGCCACATCCTCTAATCTAAAACTTATCAATGATGAAAACAATATGGTATTTTCTATAGATCTGACTCTTGTACTTATTTCTCAATTATTTCTGAAGACAAGAAAGACATAGAAGTATTGGCCTCCTCAAACATCAACAATTAAATTTTTATATAGTCAATTTGGGATTGAGAAACTCAAAGGAAAAGATTTTGATACTAGAATTCCAGTATTTACCTGATAACTGAAAGGCAGAAGACCCACAGCAAATAAAAAGCAAAATTATCTATTCTCCTAAATGTCAAAGCCCCAAAAATATTTTTTAATTTTTGTCTTCTCTGGCATTTGATAATTACAACCACCATCTTTTTAGAAAGTCCCTCCTCCTTCAGTTTCTTTGACATGAAATAATGAAAAAAATCGTATAATTTTTTGATAGAATTTAGTTAGAACACAGGAAAAAAAGATGACTAAGAGATGGACTCCATCTTCGTAGATTTTCACCTTCTACAAGATGACTTAGAAAACAGATATACAATAAAAATTTTATAATAAAAAGTGGCTCATAAGAGTGATAAAAGAAAGCTAACTTTGTTACTGCTTTTAAAGTTTTCTATACATTATCTTTCTTCTAATGATTTAGTTTTGATATCTTACTATCAAAAACTTTTCCAGAAAAAAATGCACATAATATAAAACTTGGCTTAAAATTATTATGTGCCAATTAACAATATAGAATAAAGACATGAAACACTTAGCACAGAAAAAAAAAATGGCAGAAGCATCATGAGAGAAAATTCATTGTAATATACGCTGTAAATGGTATTCTGCACCTTATATTGTAATATACATTGTTATAGACTCACATCAGATAATGTATTTTAAATGTTTTAAGATACAAGGTAAAAAGTGGTAAGAGGTTACAAAAAATTGGTATATCTTCAAATGATACTACAACTTATTAATTTTAAGCTACTACTGATGAGTATAGCACTTCAAGCTAACTCACAAAATCATAATTAATAAAAACATTTTTTATACTTACATGATGAAAACATAATTATTCTCATATATATGTATTCGTTCAATTATGAAATGTGAAAGGTAAATTATGATATCTTAGGTGATTTTGGGGTTAAATGTATCCTGTTTGCTCTCTTACATGTTTATGAACAAGCATATTTCCAAATATTTGTTATTTTTAACTCTCTAATTTTAGTTTTAGTCGGATTCCTTTCCATTATTAAGATGCCTCTATTACCTAAAGTTTTATTTTTCTCTAAACAACATCATTGATCTTGCAAACTACATTTTAGCTAATATAAAATATTTGATTAAAACAAAGTAATACAACAAAACATTAAAAAAGCTAAAAAGTCCTAGTTTAATTTTCTATATGATTACTGTGCCCTAGAGTATACTCTGTTGCCAAAACTAATTGCTAAACCCAGGATATCCTCCAATGAGGCCTTATTCTGGAGTTTTGTAAAGGCCTCATGAGGCTTACAGTAAGATTTCAATTTCATAAGTTTTGTCAGGATAGAGTTGCTACCCTAACCTAGCTAATATTGTTTTTCCCACTGAAAGTCCCAGTCAACTCAGGAGGCACTAGAAGGTGAAGCTTGAATTGGTTCACATGAAGCAGATAAAACAGGTTTTAATTTGTCAACATCATTAAGAGATGAAAAGGGAAGCTCTCTTTCAAAGCGCAGGAAACAGAATTTCAAGAGATCCTCAGATAGTCAAGAGTTACCATTGAAATTCAAAACCTCTTGTTCCCTTAGCCCTGTTCAATTATGAGGACAAATGAACTCCATAACAGCCATGGCAAGAATTATGGCAGTAGAAAAAAATGTTTTCTATCTAGACCAAGCTAGACAGCAAATGTGGGAAAAGTGACTCTATCAGAAACAAGTTAGTAGAGGGGGAAGAGCACGATCTTGGGAGAAAGAAAACCCAAATATGCCACCTGAGCAGAGTCATTACTGGCCGTGTGTTCTTGGGCAGTTTATTTAACCTCTCGGAGATCCACAGCCTCATGTGTAAAATAGTGGTTAACCTATCTCATTAGATTCATGAGGAATAAATAAGATAATGTATGCAAAACCTGGATTACAGCTCCTGCTACTTATGGTCAATATATACCATGTATTCTTTTTTTCTGTATAATTTATAATAGCTCAAAGAGAAGAAGCAAAATTTCTAACATGAGCAGTTCCTTTATCACAATTCAGCACTCCCAGATGCTATTTGTAAGGATTTGGGAAAGAATTATTCTACAGAATGACACATTTGTTCCTTTAGGAATGACCCTCAAGAAAACAATCTTATTCTTTCACAGTTTTATGTAAAACCAGACATTTCAACTGCCAAACCCTGCTTTCAGTCTTCCAGATACAATATCTCCACTATGGATATACATAGCAAATAAAGTTTAAAAGATAATCTGGGCCAGGCATGGCGGCTCAGGCTCATAATCTCAGTGCTTTGGGAGGCGAAGGCAGGGGGATCGTTTGAGACCAGAAGTCCAAGACCAGACTGGACAACACAACAAGACCCTGTCTCTAGAAAAAAAAATTAATTAGGTGGGATGGTGACATGTACCTGTAGTCCTAGCTACGTGGGAAGCCAAGGCAAGATTGCTTGAGCCCAAGAGTTGGAGGTTACAGTGAACTATGATTGTGCCACTGCACTTTAGCCTGAATGACAGAGCAAGAAGCTGTCTCAAAAAAAAAATTGTCCAAAGGGCACTGGAAACACACACAATTTACCCAAATAGAACAGCTCTAAGGATAAGGTTCATTGTACATAATTTATCACAGAATCGATGTAGAACCAAAAGCAACACACTACTTATGTATTCTTATCAAGCAAAATGGGCTCGCTGCCTGATGTGTTAGAAGAAAACAAAAGAAAGGCTTTACACTGCAAGTCAACTCACAAAGAGTCAGAAGTCAAGCTCAAATCTGTCTTCCTGTGGTGGCTTCATGGTAGTATTTTTATTAGAAAAGTTTTAGGGGGTGGATTCTGGGATTAGTGGGTGATTTGGTAGAAGAAAAGCGGAAGTCTGGAAAATCCTAGGGCATGTGCATTATCTCTTCATGCTAACTCATGGGTTCATGCAATTTGAGAGGAGTTAGTATGAAACATGTGATAAAAATTCCAACTGTGACATCAGCAAGCTTGTTCTGGGCAAACTCCAGTTGGCCATCTTGGTTAACCAATTGCAGCCAGTTTTTTTTTTTTAAATCTCATGAGCAGAGGGAGTTTCAGCATTTCATCAAGTTGTTTCTTTTCTTATTTGCTACCTGCAAACACAAGAATTTAGTTATTGGTTTCTTTAACTCTTTATGGCTCATGCACAATGCTTAATTTTGTTCATTTTCTCAGTAAGAAGAGGGAAGAAAACTGACAGTTTGAGGAGAGAAAGTAGGAGATATTGAATAGTAACTATGAAACATACATAAAGTAGTATGATAATATAAACCAAAAAATAAAATTCTAAGTCCCCCTAAGCATCTAAATGTACCCCTCCTCTTGGCCCAGGGCATTCCAAAGTTAACCTGAAAAACTTGTTCAGGCTATGATGGAAGGGGAGGGTTGGACATTCCTCACTATATCCTCCTCCCTTTTGGAATTCAGATATTAAATCAACAGAGATCTTAAGTCTGATAAGAAACAATTACAATCTATTCTCTCTGAAGCCTGCTACCTGGAGTATTCATCTGAATGATAAAACCTTGGTTTCCACAACCCCTTATTATAACCCAGACATTCCTTTCTATTGATAATAACTCTTTCAACCAATTGACATTCAGAAAATTTTTAAATCTACCTATGAATTGAAACTGCCCCCGAATCTACCCACTTCAAGTGGTCCCACCCTTCTGGATTGAATCAATGTACATTATACATGTTTTTGATTGATGTCTTATGTTTCACTAAAATTTATAAAACTAGTCTGTGCCCCAACCACTATAGGCACATGTTCTCAGCATCTCCCAAGGGCTGTGTCACAAACCGTTGGTCACTCATATTTAGCTCAGAATAAATCTCTTCAAATATTTTACAGAGTTTACTCTTTTCATCAGCAATAAATAAACACACACCTTTTACTTTGGGCTTCCTTGCTTTCAGGAGAGTAGGTTAAACTTGATTTGATTCTCTAACTTCTTAATTTGACTTAGTCCAGTGGTGGTCCCCAAGCATTCCAGATTCCAATTACCTTTACTCAGTGATCCTCAAACTGTGTCCCTTGTGTAAAAGCTAAAGAAAGAAGAAAGAAACACAAAAAGTGGCTCAACAGTCAAAGACAAGTTTATTTTGGAGAATAAACATGAGAGGGGCTTCTGGCTGATTTTTGGCATTCTCTCTTACAGACTAAGAGTATTTATTGGTTTTAGGGTAAGAAAACTTATCATAGGCTTGGAATGTTTCTATATAGGGGAGAAGTCTAGTGCAGGGTTGGACTGTCTCTGGTCAGAGGGGAGGTTACCTTGGGGTTGACATGTCTCTGGTCAGGGAGGGGTTTGGAATGTTTCTGGTCAGAGATGTCATTTGCGGTTTACGGTCATGCTGGCCTTAGCAATAAGCCTGATGCCCTTTGGATTTAGCCAGTTTTTGATCAAGGTGAACTTTAAAAATGGCAGTGCTTGTCCAAGATTGTGATGTTCCTGCTTTGTCACCTTGTCCTGTGACATGTTCATCACCATTCCATGGGGAAAGTAAAAGAATGGGGGATTTCCATGGTGAAATAACCTTGGAAAACATTGATGAACAAGGTTAAGTAAGTTTCTTTTCTGAAATTTCTCAGGTCCTTTTTATGTATAAACCACCAGGAGAGGGTGGGATGCATACACTGCACTTCTCCCATGTATTTAACCGTGAAACTGTTCTCATTGCACATATGTAAAGTGGAAATATGTTGCTTTAATTGGAAAATGTTAATGGTAAAACAGCAGGTAATATGGAGGATTTAGATACATGAAAAAAAAATGTTTTGAACACTGATAAAATGACAGAAATGTAAACAACCATTTATATAATCCTTACAGCAACTGCATTGTTTTATCACCAAGATTTTACAGATGAAGAATTTGAAACTCAAAGATAAAAACAAAGTCTTACAGCTAATAAGTGAAGGAAGTACCTGCTTCCACAAATTGAAGTACTTCTCAAATACCTAGAATTACAAAATGAGAGAAAAGAAGACTGGTAAATGAAAGAGAATGATTATTCCAGGATATGTATGCACAACTTCCTTACTTTTTCCATTATTTCACCCCTAAAATATGTTAACTGAAATCTACAAAGAGTAAGAGGGAAAAGGTAAGTCTTAATAATATAAAAAGTAAAGAGAAAATGTGAATTGCTCTAGGAAAAAGCAAAAGATGCCACATAAAATATTGTCTGTGGTGTTTTCATTTTCATATTTTAAGACCACAATTATTTTACTCTCCATGGGGTAACTTTAACAGCAGGTCCAGTGAGGCACATGAGTAGTGAGTCTGTATTGTAATGGTCCTGCTTTCCTTTGTACATAGAACCAGTCAGATTAAGTCAGAGACATGTTTCAAACCATATGGGTTAAAAAAGGAACTGGTTCTACAATCTGCAGTGAACATTTTTTTTTCCTGCTTTCTAGGCCCCATGATAGAGGGATGATTAGTAGATAGATAATAATAGATGATAGATAGACAGATAGATGATAGATGATAGATAGGATGCCCAGATGCATACATATACACATATACCTATATATTAATCATATATACATTTGATATATATGGGTAATTGGTACTGTTGGCAGTGAACAATAATATCTTCCAAGTGTATCCGCCAATGTAACCTGAGAAGTTATCTTTATAAATTGGATGTTTGGATATAGTTTCATGATTGGATCAGATTGTCTGACACAGATGATTTTCCTGAGAGGCCACCACTCCATCTTCCAGAATAAGAACTTCCAAAGAAATTTTGGTGAGCCTGTATTACAGATTTCCTCTCTTGAAAAAAACCTAAAAGCTCAAGTCACAAAATTACTAGGCTGTGGCCAACAGATCACTTTTGCAATACCTAGACACTAAATTCAGTCAACATCCTTTCTCATCAGAAGAGAATGTAATTTGTGACTTAAAAGGTCACCTCTCTGAGTGAGTGACTATTACCTAATTGTTTGAAGGGTTTTTCCAGACAGGTGGTCTTTTACATATTTTTCACCATCCTTGAACCCTTTAAATCTTTTGCCTCCTGGATATCTTGGAGAAAATGAACCAACACAACACAGCTTTCAGTTTTTGAGCATTCTCCCCAAACAGAACAGTGTGTTACTCTATCTTCCCAATGACCTGATAAACAGGAAAGGCAGGTCCTTTTATTCCCATTTTTAAGACACATAGGCCCAGGATTATATAGCCACAGGAAGCAGGACTCCAGATTTCAAGTCCAGCATCTTAACGTGACAACCTTGGTAACTGCATGGATGAATTGGATAGTAAAGTGAAATTATTACTGAGAACTTGCAATGAATAAAACCTTTTGTATTTTGTGCCTACATTTCACAGAGGGTGATAGTTTTCTGACACAATCAAACTTACACTACCGCCACAATACAGAAACATTCTGACCAACAAAGTCATGCTCCTGAATCTGCATAGTAGATGACTGCATAAAGTGCTTCCTTTCTTCCTTCTTTGTAAACTAGCCTGAAAACAGCTCCCCCTTGCCGTCCTTCGAGGCATAGCGTCACCAAAGTTAAAACCGAGCTGAGGGAGATAGGATTTCTGCCTCCCTCCGGCCCTGCAGAGGGGCTCCCGCTGTTCAGAGTAAGGAATTCGTAGGTAGGTGGTGGTTTCTCTTCCTTCCGAGGGCCTCTTTTCTCTCTTGAGATTTGCTCTTTCTCACTCCTGAACGCAGGAGCCTGGCGGGTTTTCTGTTCTTTGCCCTGGACAGCACTGCCTGGGTGACCGCTGTCCGGCAGCTGCTCTTTGTTCACCCAAAAAGATGTCCCCACGACTCAGTAGTAACCAGACGGTCCCCACGGACTACTACGGCCAAATTTCCGCTATCCCCGCTATGGGAATCAGGCTTTTCCCGCAGAAAACGCCAGGAATCTAGAGAAAACTCCCTAAGTCCCTAGGCCCCAAGGAGACACTCCCTTGCTGGAATACAGCACAGCAGCCCCTGGGGCTGCAATGTGATGAGTGTGTTCTTCCTGTTGCAAACACAGGGTAACAAACAGCATGCATCAAATACTTTACTAGGCAGAGATAGCCCTTTAGGACGCACCGCTCTTCCTCTGCCGATGGGGAGTGGGAAGGAACGAGCGGGGAGAAATGTTTGTCCCGGGAAAATTTGCCTCGGGAATAAAATTTGCCAGACTAGCTGCACCGGGATGAGCTCGGTGAGAAGGAAGAAACCCGCACTGAAGGAGGTGAGGTCGAGTGCCAGGTTCAGGTGCAAGAGCTCGCGCACCGGTGCGTGGACTGGAGATTTCCAGGTCCTGCTCTTAGCCTGTTCAAGTAAAATGCATGGTTAAGGAGGCTAATGAGGGAAGCTTGAGGGAACGGCCGTGAGCCCAGAAAAGGCATGACACGTCCAAGATTTGTAAGGGAAGAGCGGGAAGGTGCCATGATCCCGCCTACTGTGCGGAGGAATCAGCGAGTCTCCCAGCTCCACCCCCGCAGCAGTGATGCAAGAAGGACAAACACCGACGTAGGGAGAGAGACAAAAAAAAAAAAAAAAAAAAACTCCAGGGAGGTGGGAGCAAGCAACCAGCAGTCTTTCGCCACTAGAGCGAGAGGGAGCGAATCCCGAGGAAACAAGCACCGCATAAATACTTAGTTGGGAACCCAGTACTTCCAGGAGCTCGGAGCTCACCTTGACGACTTCGCTAAAGTTGAAGAAAGGCAGAGCAGGGAGAGAGGCCGGCTCACCCTGCTGAGAGCTGTTCCGTGGGCAGGCGGGACGCTGCTCCGGGAGACGCCCACGGGAGGGTTCGCAGAGACCGGCCAGCGGCGAGCGCGCCGAGGAGGCGAGGACAGTGCGCTCGGGGCGAGGAGCTCAAGTCCTGAGAGGCGGGGAGGGAGCGGCCCGCGACAGCTGGGGCTCCGAGGAAGGCGAGTAGGCGCTGCCTAGACAGCATGCGTTTCTCCACCGGCGCCAACGCGGGGCCCTCTGGCAACTCCAGCCCATGGTGGCCTCTGGTCACCAGTGGTGCCAACACGAGCCAGGAGACCGAACCCTCTGGAGAAGGTAACGGCCCGCCAAAAGACGAGCGCAACGAGGAGCTAGCCAAACTGGAGATCGCCGTGCTGGCGGTGACTTTCGCGGTGGCCGTGCTGGGCAACAGCAGCGTGCTGCTGGCGCTGCACCGGACGCCGCGCAAGACGTCCCGCATGCACCTCTTCATCCGACACCTCAGCCTGGCCGACCTGGCCGTCGCCTTCTTCCAGGTGCTGCCGCAGATGTGCTGGGACATTACCTACCGCTTCCGCGGTCCCGACTGGCTGTGCCGTGTGGTGAAGCACCTGCAGGTGTTCGGCATGTTCGCGTCGGCCTACATGCTGGTCGTCATGACGGCAGACCGCTACATCGCCGTGTGCCACCCGCTCAAGACTCTGCAACAGCCAGCGCGCCGCTCGCGCCTCATGATAGCGGCCGCCTGGGTGCTGAGCTTCGTGCTGAGCACGCCGCAGTACTTCGTCTTCTCCATGATCGAGGTGAACAATGTCACCAAGGCCCGCGACTGCTGGGCCACCTTCATCCAGCCCTGGGGTCCCCGTGCCTACGTGACCTGGATGACGGGCGGCATCTTCGTGGCGCCCGTGGTCATCTTGGGTACCTGCTACGGCTTCATCTGCTACAACATCTGGCGCAATGTCCGCGGGAAGACCGCGTCGCGCCAGAGCAAGGGCGCAGAGCAAGCGGGTGGCGCCTTCCAAAACGGGTTTCTGCTCGCGCCCTGTGTCAGCAGCGTGAAGTCCATTTCCCGCGCCAAGATTCGCACGGTGAAGATGACTTTTGTGATCGTGACGGCTTACATCGTCTGCTGGGCACCTTTTTTCATCATCCAGATGTGGTCTGTCTGGGATGCCAAGTCCATCTGGACCGGTACGTGCAGGGAAAATAGAGGAAAGTGCAGGGATAGATGGGTATGGGTGTGTGTGTGTGTGTGTGTGTGTGTGTGTGTGTGTG
>CAUYNN010073825.1:0-37884 GCA_963574175.1 Chiropotes sagulatus
GTGCCTTGCTGCAGATGGAAATGTTAAGGGAGAAATTGGATATATGTGTCTGAAGTTTTGGGGAAACACCTTGTTCAAGGGTATAGATTAGAGACTCATCATCCTATAGGTGGTTGTTAGAACGACAAGAGTGGCTAAAATTACAGAGTGTCAAGCATGAGTGGGTTGAGGATGGTCTTTTCATAAGACCAATATTTCAAGAGTGGATGGAGGTAACAGTACCAACAAAGGAGAAGTGGAAACAAATCAAAGGAATTGTCTGTGGAAAAAAAATGCAAAGGGCTGTCTCTAGTCTCTCATTCAGCAACAATCAACACAGAAAACCACATTCTGTGACCAAATGTGGGTGCAATTTTCCTTTACACAACAAGCAAGCAATCAGTTCTCCAGTGGACACCTGCTGGATGTCTCCAATTCAGTTCAATTCTGACAATATGTACCTGGAGGTAGTATCAGATGCCACAGGTTGAGGGTTCAGTCCCATAAGACTGCCCCCATTTCCAGTGTCAATCCCAAGCCCCTGGTTGTTCTACCAGGGCTTCTGACTGATTGCCTGTAAACCAGAGTTCCTACAATACTGTGTCGGGTTATAATCAGCCTAGTTGTGCTAACTCTGACTTGGGGGCTGGGAGGTTTTAGGATGACTCAGTGGCCAATTAAATGCTTTTGAATTCACAGTTTATTGTGAGGCTTTCACACATCAACAATCGTGCAAATACATTCAACACACACACAGGGAGCAATGAGAGAGAGGGGATGTTCATGCCAAGGGATGAACAGGACAGGTCTGGATGTCCCTGGAAATACCAACCAGCAGAGTGGGTGGGGCTGCTGCTTTTCTACCCACAGCTTCTGGTGCCCACTGCCAATGGAGAAGAGACCTCAGAATTCTCACAGGCAGAGCTTCCTCTGGCATCTTGGTCATGGTCAGTTTATTTGTTGTTTTTGTGTCTCTCCTCAGGTATGTCCATGGTCAATATCACACCTGCCTTTTGGCTTCACTTTCTTGTTGTGTCTTGGGGGGTGCCTGGACAAAGAAGTGTTATCTTATCACCTCAGTTCACTATATATATGCTTATCACTTTGAGGGGTCAGCGATTTCCAATTTCACTCTGGGCTCTCACTTGTCACAAGTGACTCTATTTTGAGATATGTTAAATCACATTATACTAATGTGTATAGTATAATGTGATTTAACTAAAATGTGTCAATGACGAGTCCAACTTTGTAAAATATTTGAAGGGATTTATTCTGAGTTAAATATGAGTGACCATGGCCCACGACACAGCCCTCAGGAGGTCCTGAGAACATGTGCCCAAGGTGGTCAAGGTGCAGCTTGGTTTTATACATTTTAGGGAGGCATGAGACATCAATCAAATATATTTAAGAAATACATTGGTTTGGTCCAGAAAGGCAAGACAACTCAAAGTGGGAACCTCCAGACTTTAGGTGAATGTGACACATTTTCTGGTTGACAATTTGTTCAGTTTGTCTAAAGGCTAAAAGATTGTAAGACCAAGGTTCTTTGGAAGTCTTATCATGGCTGCCCTTAGAGACAATAGATGACCAATGTTTCCTATTCAGATATTTATTTATTTATTTATTTGAGACAGGGTTTCACCATGTTGGTCAGACTGGTCTCGAGCTCCTGACCTCAGGTAATCCACCCGCCTCAGCCTCCCAAAGTGCTGGGATTACAGGCATGAGCCACCACACCTGGCCAGCCTATTCAGATCTTTAAAAGGTGCTAGACTTTTAGTTAATCATCTCTTTAGGATTGGGAGGGCTCAGAAGAAAAAGACCTAGCTATGTTAATAGAGATTATTTACAGATGCAAATATTCCCCCATAAAGGACAGCTTTGTAGGGCCATTTCAAGATATGGGAAAGAAATATGTTTTGGGGTAAAATATTTTTATTTTCTTTCTTGTTTCATAATCTTATGCCAGGTCAGAGTCAGGTTGGAAAGTGAATCACAATATATAGGGTTAAATAAAACCCATTTAATGAGAATTTATGGTTTGTAGGGCATGATTCCCCATATTCCTTAGATAGGAATTTGGTCAAGATAAAAAAAAAATCAGAGCTTATTTCTCAAATGTTATTACATATCACCTAACTTCCCCTTGGGTTTGATTTATTCACAGAACTCAGGGAAACAGTTTACTGGTTCATTATAAAGGGTATTACAGAATTATTTTAGAAATACATTTATGGCTGGGTGCAGTGGCTCATGCTTGTAATCCTAGCACTTTGGGAGACCCAGATGGGTGGATCACCTGAAGTCATGAGTATGAGACAAGTCTGGCCAATATGTGAAACCCCATCTCTACTAAAAATGCAAAAATTAGCTGGATATGTTGGCACACATCTGATCACTACTGATCAGTATGGGAGTTTTGACCTGCTCCGTTTCTGACCTGGGCCAGTTCACCCCTCCTTAGGCAACCTGGTGGTCCCCCACTCCTGGGAGGTCACCATATTGATGCTGAACTTAGTGCGGACACCTGATCGGCATAGCGCACTTACAGCCCAGAACTCCTGGGCTCAAGCGATCCTCCCACCTCAGCCTCCCAAGTAGCTGGGACTACAGGCACATGCCACTGCGCTGAGCCCTGTATTTTCTTATAGTTAGTAGTTTTATAGTTTCAGATTTTATGGTTAGGTGGTTAATCCACTTTGAGTTGATTTTTATACATGGTGTAGGGTATCCAACTTTTTTCTTTTCCGATTGGATATCTCAGTTTCCCAATACCATTTGTTGAAGAGACTACACTTTCCCCATTCTGTCTTGGTGCCCTTGTTAAGGTCATTTGACCATACATGTGAGAGTTTATTTCTGGGCTCTCTATTCTGTTCCATATATACATATATGCCTGTCTTTATGCTAGAATTATACTATTTCGGTTAATGTGGCTTTGTAATTAATATATTTTGAAATTATAAAGTGTGAGGCCTTTAGCTTTTTTTGTTGTTTGTTTTTTTCAGGATTGTTTTGGCTACTCAGAGTTCTTTGAGATTCCATATAAATTTTAGAATTTTTTTTCTATTTATTAAAAAAATGCCATTGGGATTTTGATAGGGATTGCATTGAATCTGTAGATATCTGTAGGTAGTATAGACATTTTGACAATATTGTCTTCCAGTCCATGAACAGAAGATTTTTATTTATTTGTGTCCTTTTAATTCTTTTCAGCAATATTTTGTAGATTTTGGTGTATAAGTCTTTTGCCTCCTTGGTAAAGTTTATTCCTTAAGATTTTATTTTATTTTATTTTTTGATGCTATTGTATACTTGATCTTAGACAAAAGACCAAGAAGTGATGTTGCTATTATAAATAGGATGATTTTCTAAATTTCCTTTTCATACTGTTTATTGTTATTATATAGAACTATAGCTGATTTTTGTGTGTGTTGATTTTGTATACTCAACTCTGCCCAATTCATTTATGATTTCTAACAGTTATTTTTAGTCTTTGGTGTTTTCTACATATAGGATCATAACATCTTCTGAAGGAGATCATTCTACATTTCCAATTTGAATGCCTTTTATTTCTTTTTCACAATTATTCTGGCTAGGACTTGTAGAACTATGTCAAATAGAAGTGATAGTGGTCATCCTTACCTTGCTCCAAATCTTATAAAAAAAATTCAGCTTTTCACCATTGAGTACAATGTTAGCTGGGAGCTTTTTGTATATGCCTTTTACAAAGTTGAGGTAATTTTCTTATATTCCTAGTTTATTAAGTGTTTTTGTCATAGTTTTGAATTTTGTTGAAGGTTTTTCTCTGCATCAATTAAGATGATTATGTGATTTTTTTTTCACTTATTCTGATAAGGTAGTGGTCACATTGATTGATTTTAATATGTTGAACCATCCTTTCATCCTAGAAGTAACTCCTACTTGGCCATGGTGTGTGATTCTTTCAGTGTGCTGTGCTGTTGAATTTGGTTTATTAGTATTTGATGAAGATTTCATTTGTATTTTTGAGACCCAACACAGCAGGATAGATGACAGAAACAGGAGGAGAATTGGATGGAGTACAGATGGAGACTCTAGTCCTTGGGAAGGAGTTGGAGATGGCAAGTTTAGAAAAAGGAGCTGGAGTACTAGGAAAATGGCAGGTCAGAAATGATTGACAGTCAGGAAAAAGCTGGCAACTGGATTAAAATATTTGGTAGAAAAACAAATCATACCAAGTCCAGGGTGGTTTAGTAGCCAAAGAATCTTAAACAATCAGCAACTGTGGAGTTACTTTGCCACCAGACTCTGTTGTAGCAGTTTGAGTTAATTTTGAGATGTATCAGCAAGGAGGCTATGATTAAGTAACCTCCTTTCTCTGACTATGAAATGGCATTAAGCAAGAGCTTGCAGTGGGAGATAATCTTCAGAGACTTCAGATGCAGATAGCAGGAAATCCAGGGTCTGGGAAAGCCAGGCAGGGGTTCATCATTTGCTCTCAAAACCTCATAACTTTTCTCATCATTCACCTCATCTTCTACCTCCCTCCATTTTATCTTCCTTCCTTCTCCCTTCTTCTCCTCCCCTCCCCCTCTTTCTCCTTCACCCTTTTGCTTCCTTCTTGCTGCTATTGTTCTTAAACCTTCATGGACACTGTGTAGAAAATAGGAAGTAGCTAACATGATTTGTCTTTGCTACACTCTTGTTATCTTTATATTCTCAGTTCCCTGCAGATTCACATCCTCTCCTCAACATAGATAATTGAGCTGACAGGCTGCAACCAGACAGAAGTTTGTTGATTATTAAAAATAATTTTTATTGTATATATTAAAGGTAGACAACATGATAAGATACACACAGATGGCAAAATAATATAGTAAAGCAAATCAACATACTCATTATCTCACTTAGTAACCTGTTTTTTAAAATGTGTTTTGTTTTTCTTGAGAAAAGTGGCTAAAATCCATTAATTTAGCAAGAATCTTGAATACAATATTATTAAATATTGTCCTCATATTTTATATTAGATCTCTAGGCTTGTTTATCCTCTCTATCTGCCACTTTGTATCCTTTGACCTACCTCTCCCTGTTTTCTTTCTCACCCTCCATCCTCCACTTCCTATCCATAGTAACCATTGTTTTTTTCTACCATATGTATTTGCCTTTTTTTTTTTTTTTTTAAGATTTCACAAAATAAATGAGATCATGCAATATTTGCCTTTCTGTGTCTGGATTATTTCTTTTTTTTTCTGCTTTTCCAACTTCGACTTTAGGTTTAGGGGGTACATGTGCAGGTTTGTTACATGGGTAAACTGTGTGTCATGGGGGTTTGGTGTACAGATTATTTTATTACCCAGGAAATGAGCATAGTACCCAACAGGTAGTTTTTCCATTCTCACCCTCCCTAACTTCCATCCTCATGGCTTATTTCACTTAGCATGATATTCTCCATATTGTTGCCAATGGCAAGGTATCCCTTTTTCCCCATAAGTTATTGGGGTACAGGTGGTATTTGGTTACATGAGTAAGTTCTTTATTGGTGATTTGTGAGATTTTGGTGCACCCATCACCTGATCAGTATGCACTGCATTATATTTGTAGTCTGTTACCTTTCACTGCCCTCAAACTCTTCCCCTCAAGTACCCAAGGTCTATCATATTATTATTATGCTTTTGTGTCATCATACCTTAGCTTCCACATATCAGTGAGAACATATGATGTTTGGTTTCCTATTCCTGAGTTACATTACTTAAAATAATAGTATCCACTCTCATCCAGGTCACTGCAAATTCTCATAATTCATTCCTTTTTGTGGCTGCATAGTATTCCACTGTGTGGAGATATGTGTGTGTGTGTGTATACATATATATATACATACACATATGTATATATACATACACACATATGTGTGTATATATATACATACTATATATATGTGTATATATATACATATATATATACACACACACACATACATATATATATATATATAGTTTTTTTAATCCAACCATTGATTGATGGGCATTTGGGTTGATTCCACAATTTTGATATTGTGAATTGTGCCACTATTAACGTGTGTGCAAGTATTCTTTTCATATATTGACTTCTTTTCCTCTGGGTAGATACCCCAGTAGTGGGATTGCTAGATAAACTTGTCGTTTTACTTTTAGTTCTTTAAGGAATCTTCACACTTTTTTCCGTGGTAGCTATACTAGTTCACATTCCCAACAGCAGTATAGAAGTGTTTTCTGATCACTGCATTCATGCCAACATCTGCTTTTCTGATTTTTTTAAATTGTGGCCATTCTTGCAAGACAGATATTATTGATTTTCATTTCCTGAATCATTAGTATTGTCGAGCATTTTTAAATGTGTTTGTTGGCCATTTATATATCTTCTTTTGAGAATTGTCTATTCATGTCCTTAGCCTACTTTTTGATGGGATTTTCTTTTGCTGATTTCTTTGAGTTCTTTGTAGACTCTGGATGTTAGTCTTTTGGCAGATGCATAGTTTGTGAATATTTTTTTCTTACTCTGTAAGTGGTCTGTTTACTCTGCTTATTTCTTTTACTATACAGAAGATTTTTAGTTTAGTTAGGTCTCATTTGTTTATTTTTGTGGCATTTGCTATTGGGTTCTTAGTCATAAATTCTTTGCCTAAGCCAATGTCTAGAAGAGTTTTTCCAACGTTATCTTGTGAATTTTAATAGTTTCACGTCTTAGATTTAAGTCTTTGATCCACCTTGAGTTGACTTTTTATATAAGATGAGAGATGAGAATCCAGTTTTATTTTTCTGCATGTGGCTTGTCAGTTTTCCCAGCACCATTTATCGAGTATGATATTCTTCCCCCACTGATATGGTTTGGGTCTCTGTCCCCTCCCAAATCTCACATCAAATTGTCATCTCTAACGTTGGAAGATGGACCTGGAGGGAGGTGATTTGAACATGGGGGTGGATTTTCCCCTTGAGTTTCTCATGATGAGTCAGTCCTCATGAGATCTGGGTGTTTAAAGTGTAGCACCCCCCACTTCACTCTCTCTTCCTCCTGCTCCAGCCAGGTAAGACATGCCAGCTTTTCCTTCACCTTCTACCATGCTTGTAAGTTTCCTGAGGCCTCCTCAGCCATGCTTCCTGTACAGCCTGTGGAATCATGATCAATTAAACATCTTTTCTTTATGAAATGCCTTAAAGGCATTTGTTGACCTTCACAGCAGGCCCTCCCATCATAGGCCAAAAGACCTAGGAGAAAAAAATGTTTCTGTGGGCTGAGCCCAGGGCCTTGCTCTCCTGCACAATCTCGGGACACTGCTCCCAGCTGCTGCAGCTCCAGCTGTGGCTAAAAGGGCCCCAGATATGTCTCAGGTTGCTACTCCAGAGAGTACAAACCATAAGCCTTGAAAACTTCCATGTTGTGTTAAGCCTGTGGGTGCACAAAGGGCAGGAGTTTGAAGAGGAAAAATTAATAAAATAAAGTTAATGCAGGAAAGAGAAGCCGAAATTAAATTTTTCTTTTATAAGCAAACTTCTCTGAGTCCTTCCCCCTCCTATGGGATTGTATCCTGCTTTGCAAGTTTTATAAGTTTATAAATTCTTGTATTCTTGTTCTCTATAGCTGATAACTAAGTTTTTGTAACACAGAGAAAGGTATAAAAAATGCCCAAGTAGGCAGGACTCTGGCCTTCCAGGCACTGTAGCAGAAGGCAATCAATAAGGCCCAAGCTAGGATCCTTGAGCTCTACAGATAGCAAACATCTGGGTTGCACAGCAACAGTCATATGTAAGCCTAAGTTAGGTGCCTATCGTTGCTTAATGAATTGCCTTTGTTCTACACCTGCAAACTTGTTTTAGTGCCACTGTGTACTTCATGTATAAAAAGTCAAGCCCTGTCTTTGTTATGGGCTCAGCCATTTTGTTTCCAAGGTGGACCAGGGTGCACCTAAAATAAACTCCTTCTGCAACCTCAATGGTCTCTCCAGTCTCTGAAATTCTGCAACAAGTTGAGGCTTGGGAGCCTCTGCGTAGATTTCTGAGGATGTATGGAGATTCCTGAATGTCGAGGCACAAATCTGCTGCAAAGGCAGAGCCTCCATGGAGATCCTCTACCAGGGAAGTACATAGGGGTAATATGGGGTTGGAGCCCCCACACAAAGTCCCCACTGGGGCAATGCCTAGTGGAACTGTAAGAAGAGGGCCACCGTCCTCCAGACCCCAGAATTGTAGATCCACTGACAGCTTGCACCATGTGCCTGAAAAAGCTTCAGGCACTCAACACTAGCCTGTGAAAGCACTCATGGGGGCTGTACCCTGCAGAGCCACATGGGCAGTTCTGCCCAAGGCCGTGGGAGGCCACCCCGTGCATCAGTGTTGCCTAGATGGGAGACATGGAGTCAAATACTGCCCTGCTGGGTTTCAGGCTTGCCACTTGTTTTTTTTTTTTTTTTTTTTTTTTTGGCCGATTATTTTTTCTTTTGGAAAGGGGGTATTTACCCATTGCTTATACCTCCGTTGTATCTTGGAAGTAATTAACCTGTTTTTGTTTTTGTTTGTGTTGTATTTGATTTTTGAGACAAGCTCTGATTCTCTGGCCCATGCTGGAATGAAGTGGTGCGATCATGGCTGTCTGCAACCTCAAACTCCTGGGCTCAAGTGACTCTTCTGCCTTGGCCTAACAAAGTTTTGGGATTACAGGCATGTGCCCCCACAGTCAGATCCATGGACCATTAAAAAATCCCAATTTATTAACACTGAGGGTAGCCTCTAGGAGTTAGGATATGACATTAACTAATTACTAGTGACTACTCCTTACTGATATGACGGCCTGAAAGCAAGCATGCATGAAGGAAAACAAATCTCTCATGATATTTATCATATAGGCTTGTTTACCCAATAGGCAGAATGCAGTCAATGACCTGCTGACATGGGGGTACAAAAGGCCACCCCCTTACCTGAAAAAGCAACTCTGCAGTGCAGTTTACACTCCAGTGCTTCTCCCTGGAATTAGACTAAGCTATATCTAGCTATACCAATTCTGTTCCAACTAAGCAGTCACTTTCCAACCCTTGACAATCCCTAATCTGTTTTTCTATCTGTTTGATTTGCATATTCTGGACATTTTATATGAATCAGATTATACAATATGTGTTTTTGTGTCTGGCTTCTTTCCAGTTAAAACATCAAACATGGCTGGGTGAGGTGGCTCATGCATGTAATCCCAGCACTTTGGGAGGCCAAGGTGGGCAGATCACTTGAGGCCAGGAGTTCCAGACCAGCCTGACCAATATGGTGAAAACCTGTCTCTACTAAAAATACAAAAATTAGCCAGGCATGGAACTCCCAAGTAGTCCCAACTACTTGGGAGGCTGAGACAAAGAATTGCTTGAAGCTGGGAGGCTGACATTGCAGCAAGCTGAGATCATGCCACTGCAATCCAGCCTGGGCAACAGAGTAAGACTTTGTCTTAAAAAACAAACAAACAAACAAAACATTAAACACATAATGTTTTTAAGGTTCATTTATATTTTAGCATGTATCAGTATTTTTTGTAGCTGAATAATATTTCATTTTGTGAAGATATCACAATTTGTTTGTCCATTCAGCAGTTGATGGAGAATTGGGTTGTTTCTACTCTTTGACTGTTGTTTATAGTGGTTCTGTAAATATTTATTTACAAGTTTTTGTTTGAACCCCTGAACCACAAAACTATATTCCACAGAAGTGATATCATTTTACATTTCTGTCACATTTAGAACAGCGTACAACAGTTCTAAAAATCTTCTGCATCCTAACACTTGTTTTCTTATTTTAAAAATTATAACCATCCTAGTGGGTGTGAAGTAGTAGCTCATGGTTTTTTGTGTGCATTTTTTAAATTAATTCTTTAATTTTTTTATTTCCATAGGTTTTTGGAGAATAGGTGATATTTGGTTACATGAGTAAGTTTTTAGTGGTGATTTGTGAAATTTTGGTGCACTCACCACTCGAGCAGTATACACTGAAACCAATTTGTAGTCTTTTATCCCTCGCCTTCTCATTGAGTCCTCAACATCCACTGTATTGTTATGCCTTTGCATTCTCATAGCTTAGTTCCCATTATAAGTGAGAACATACAATGTTTGATTTTCCATTCCTGGGATACTTTACGTAGAATAATAGTGATATGTGTGTGTGTGTGTGTGTGTGTGTGTGTGTGTGTGTACATATATATATATATATATATCAGTTTCTTTATGAAATAATTGATTGATTGGCATGTTGACTGGTTCCACATTTTTGCAATTGTGAATTGTGCTGCTATAAACTTGTGTGTGCAAGTATCGTTTCTGTATGACTTCTTTTCCTGTGGGTCGATACCTAGTTATAGGATTACTGGATCAAATGATGGTTCTATTTTTAATTCCTGAAGGAATCTTCACATTGTTTTCCATAGTAATTTTACTAGTTTACATTTCCACCGGCAGTGTTGAAGTGTTTTCTTTTCACTGCATCCATGCCAACAACTTTTATTTTTTGTTTATGGCCATTTTTGCAGGAGTAAGGTGGTGTCGCCTGATGGTTTTGATTTGCATTTCCCTGATCATTAATGGTCTTGAGCAATTTTTCATGTTTGTTGGTCATTTGTACAACTTCTTTTGAAAATTCTCTGTTTATGTCCTTAGCCCACTTTTTGATGAGATTTTTGTTTTCTGCTTGCTAATTTGTTTGAGTTCCTTGTAAATTCTGAATATTAGTTCATTGTTAGATATATAGATTGTGAAGATTTCTGTAGGTTGTCTGTTTATTCTGCTGACTGTTGCATCTTCCATGCAAAACTCTTTAGTTCAATTAAACCCCACCTAATTATTTCTGGTTTTGTTGCATTTGCTTTGGGTTCTTAGTAACGAAATCTTTGTGTGCAGACTAGCCAGGCAAGGAGGCAAGAAAACCTTGCTTGCTTTCTTAGCCGGGAGGCTGTTATCCTGGAGCAAGTTCTCAGCCCTTGTCACCCACTGCCTGAAAAGAAACTCGGTGCTGTTGGGGTTGGCATGATGGGAACAAGACTGGCTTTTTGGGTTGCATGGGAGCTAAATGAGGCCTGTAACTGTGCTTTCCCCAACTTTTCTGACAACCTGTATGATACCACAGAGGCAGCCATAATCCTACTGGGAATGTTACTCTGTTGACCTGGAAACCACACCCTGAACCCCCACAGCAAGCCCCATCCAAGGAGCCCAAGGAATGTCTGTGCTCAGACATGCCTAACCCTGTCCCCATCTGATGGTCCAGCATGGTAGCTGAAGACAGATGTTATGGTTTTGATTTGCATTTCCTTCATGACTAATGACTTTAAATATCTTCTCATGTGCTTGATGGCCATCTGTATATCTTTTTGGAGAAATGTCACTTGCTTATTTTAAAATTAGTTTACTTGTCTTTTTGTTGTTTAGTTGTGAAAGTTCTTCATATACTCTGGATACCAGACACTTACCAAGTACGTGGATTGCCAATGTATTTTTTCCATTCTGCAGGTTATCTTTTCACTCTCTTTATAGTGTCTTTTTGATACAAAAAATTTTTAATTTTGATAAGACCAAATTTATTATGTTTTCTTTATTGCATGTTCTTTTGGTGTCATATCAAAGAAACCATTGTCAAATCCAAGTCCATGAGGATTCATTTTTATATTTCTTCTAAGTATTTGGCAGTTTTATCTTTTACATTTGGGTTATTGATCCATTTTGAGTTAATTTTTATATTTGATATAAGATGAAGAGTCTAGCTTCATTTTTTTAAATGTGGATATTCAGCACAACAAACTTTCATGACAGATTTGCCTACACATCCTGCACATGTACCACTGAACTGAAAACTGAAAATAAAAGTTAAAACAAACAAAAACAAAAAAAACCCGCTAAAACCAAAGTCCATTTATCCAAGAGACAATTTCTTCCAAAATTGAATGGTCTTGGCTTCCATGTTAAACTCAATTTGCGATAGATGATTAGGTTTATTTCTGGACTCTCAGTTCTGTTCCATTGGTCAATAAGTTTATATTTAAGCCAGTATCAATACATTTTAATAACTGTAGTTTTTTAAAGCAGGTTATAAAATTAGGAAATTGAGTTATGCAACTATCAGAGCATTAACTTTGACATCTGGGCGTTTTTGAAACGATGAAGTCTCTCGACTGTCAGGGGTTGCTCCTTCAGCTTCTTAGGCTTTGACTTGAGTATGATGTATTCAGGAGCTGATTCCTGTAAGTTTTACTGCCAAGAAGGTTGAAAGAAGAACAGTGTAGGGTCCTTCCCATCTTGGCTTAGGGAAGGAAAGACTTAAAAGTTTTTACTAATACTAAATTTCCTGGGTTAAATAAAGGTGGTTTTATTTCCTGAAGTTGAGATTTTCCTAGTTGTGTTAATGCCTTGAGGCTTCCCTGCCTGTGACTTACGTGCGTGATTAGCTAATTTATTTCCTTTGACTACCTTATTTATTTTCTTTTGATGTTCCCCACAATACATCACTGCTATTTCTTGTTGAAGAAAAACTGAAGATAATAACCTGTTGATTTCCTGGTGATATTTTATGGGAGATTCATTAGTGGTAAGAAAATGCCTTTCCTTTTAAATGGCAGCGTGAGCATGGAAAGTTAGGAAAGCATACTTGGAGTTAGTATAAATGTCAGCTACCGTTCCCCGGCTTAATTTAAGTGCTCTTGTAAGAGCTATTAGCTCAGCTAATTGAGCGCTTGTGTTTGGGGAGAGTGACTGCTGCTTATCATTCCTTATGTACTTCTTGCTTTTTCAGCTGTTTGCTAGCTAAAAGCTCCTGTTAGAGGACAGTGGTCCTGCCACATTTTGTGGGCTGTAAGCAGTTGAATTATTTCCTAGGGTTAACTTGGAGGCTTTTCTGACTAGTAGCGCAATTATGACATGACTTGGAAGCATGTGCAAATAGGTATTTCTAATTAAAACTAAGGTTGAGAAAAACATTGGATTAGAGATTTTCTTGAGATTCCCTTTATTGTTGTGCTATGGGAAGATGGGAGGTCTGGATTAGAGAGGACAAAAGAGAGAGACTGGCTCTACTGTTGAGAAGACGTTTGCTTTCCTTCTTTTAATTTCTAGAATCATCCAGGACTCTTGTGCATTAATGGTAGTTTGAACCACTGGAGCCAAGGTTTGAGCCCTCGGACCCATCAGTGCTGCTGGACCATCTGTGAGACAGGTTTTGAACCTAGTGACCTCTGCCTCTGGGGACAGTTCTGTTTTCAGTGGTTTTTGCCACAGCCTGGACAGGGTTGAGGTTGTTTCATCTTGCTGCCTGGGTATTCCTTTGAAAAATGCCCTGGCCTGCCATGCCAATAGCAACTAGTGGATGCACCTGGAGGATTCTGGACTTTACAGGCTTGCAAAGCTGCTGCTGGAGCCTCTATTCTTCTTCTGAGCTTTCCCTCTTTTTGGGGGCCTCCTCCTGGTTCCTGTTATGAAAGATCTAAGTGACCGCCTTCAGGAAGTTCTCTAAGATGCTATCTGGTCTTCTAGCTTGCTTTTATAGTTTTCCTTTAATGTTGGGAGCCACCTGTGTAACAAACTTCTCCTTCAGGTTGAGCTGTTCCTCCACTGAATTAAGGGATAAGAAGGTTTACTGTATTTGTGACTTTCTTAGCCTTTCCATAAAGGCTGAAGAATTCTTAACTGGCTTTTGGTTCATTATAGGAAGTTTAGAGTAACTGAGAGCTTTGGCCTTGGTTTTCCATAGCCTTTTAAAATGTGTCTTAAAAAGTGATTACTTTTCTATTAATTTCCTAAGGTATTGGGGGTTTAGTTGGGTTGTTGACTGGAACTGCTTTCATCCCTATTGGGCATGGTATTTTTGCTATTTCTTTGCTTTCCCTATCTACTTTCTTCCCTTTGGGTGTATTATAAGAGATATATTGCTCATCTCAGAAATTATCTGCTGCTTGCAGAACTACCTGCTTTTTAACTGCAGTGAGGGTTTGGTTTAGGAGAGCGTAACATCCCACCATGTGAGGTCAAACACTTGAGTTAAATTTTGGAAAACTTCTATAAGCTTGTTAGGGTTTTTAAAAAATTGGTCTAAGTTTGCCTTTATTTGCCTAAGGTTTTGTAATGAGAAGGGAACTTGAGGGGGGCCAAATAAAGGGGATCCTCAGATGGTATCCTTGAAAGTTTCTTTTTTTAATTTTGGGGAACTATTTTCTCTGGGATTTCCTGATATGATTGCTAAAAGGGCTGGATTGATCTTATGCCACTGTCAAAGGTTTAGTAAAAATGCCATGCTCTTGAACAAAAGAAAATGAGTTTCTTTTCTCTTTAAAGTTTTGAGGTTAAAGAAGTTTCAGTGTATCAGTGTACACTCCAGAGGGATGCAAGCTGAAAATAATTTATTACCCATGTAAGAAAAGAAGTAAAAATAAAAGCATCTTCTTAGTCTCCTTCCTTTTCATATGACCAAGAGTGGAGGAGAAGACAGGAAGCATCCTTCAAATACTTCCCCTCTCTGATTTCTGGATACCAGCATCATGTTAAATGTGCCACCCATGGCTATAGGCATGGTCCTCCAAGCCATGGAACTGGACGAATTAAGTGATGGGGCTAGCCATGCTTGCCCATGCAATTTTTGCTTATCTAACTGGTGTGTTTTGTTTATCCCCAAAAAAATGGATCAACAGAGAGACAAGTTTAGGCAAGGCTAAAACTCATCTCGTTTAGGCAAGGCTCCTTTAATGGAGGAAATGTGCCAGATTGCCTGTTATTACTACCCATGATAATGCACCTACTCTTAACAAGAAAAAAAAAACACTTCTGGTTAACTTCCAAACTTAAAATCTCCTTACTAATTAAGCACTGTCTTAATTGGAAACAGAATAGGTGCCTTCAAAGAAGGTAGAAACTGAATGGCCATTTTCCTACTGATCGGACAATATTGGGAGTAAAATCTGGCTCTGGAAGACATGTTATTCCTAACTGTTGAAATCAGAGCTTTCCCGTCCACAGAAGTATCATTGGTAAAGTGCAAAATGGAAAATTTGTGAAGCTGCAATGTGCTGCAGAGAACCAACAATGTGTCTCATGAAGATTTTTGATTCCACTAGGAGGCAGTATTTGCTTAGAAACACCATGTGCAAAAAAAAAAAAAAAAGCTGGAGGCATCATGCTACCTGACTTCAAGCTATATTACAAGGCTACTGTAATCAAAACAGCATCTTACTGGTACCAAAACAGAGATATAGACCAATGAAACAGAACAGAGGCCTCAGAAAGAACGCCACACAACTACAACCATCTGATCTTTGATAAACCTGACAAAAACAAGCAATGGGGAAAGAATCCCCTATTTAATAAATAGTGCAGGGGAACTGGCTAGCCATGTGCAGAAAGCTGAAACTGAACCCCTTCCTTATACCTTACACTAAAATTAATTCTAGATGAATTAAAGATTTAAACATAAGGCCTAACACCACAAAAACTCTAGAAGAAAACCTAGGCATGGACATAGGCATGGGCAAGGCCTTCATGACTAAAACACCAAAAGCAATGGCAACAAATGCCAAAATAGGCAAGTGGGATCTAATTAAACTTAAGAGCTTATGCTCAGCAAAAGAAACTATCAATAGAGTGAACCAGCAAGCAAGAGAATGGGAAAAAATTTTGCAATCTACCCATCTGACAAAGGGCTAATATCCAGAATCTATGGAGAACTTAAGCACATTTACAAGAAAAAAACAACCCCACCAAAAAGTGGGCATAAGTATATGAACAGACACTTTTCCAAGGAAGACATCTATGCAGCTAACAAACGTATGAAAAACTCATCATCACTGGTCATTAGAGAAATGCAAATCAAAACCACATTGAGATACCACCTCACGTCAGTTAGAATGGCAATCATTAAAAAATCAGGAGACAACAGATGCTGGAGAGGATGTGGAGAAATAGGAATGCTTTTACACTGTTGATGGGAGTGTAAATTAATTTAACCATTGCGGAAGACAGTGTGGTGATTCCTCAAGGATCTAGGACTAGAAATGCCATTTGACCCAGCAATCCCATTGCTGGGTATATGCCCAAAAGATTGAAAATCATTCTATTATAAAGACACATGCACAAGTATGTTTATTGTGGCACTGTTCACAATAGCAAAGACTTGGAACCAACCCAAATGCCCATCAATGAGATACTGGATAAAGAAAATGTGGTACATATACACCATGGAATACCATGTAGCCATCAAAAAGTATGAGTTCATGTTCTTTGCAGGGACATGGATGAAACTGGAAACCATCATTCTCAGCAAACTGACACAAGAACAGAAAACCAAACACCGCATATTCTCACTCATAAGTGGGTGTTGAACAATGGGAACACACAGACACAGGGAGGGGAACACCACACACCAGGGCCGGGGGGGTGTGGGGCGCTAGGAAGAATAGCAGGGGTTGGGCGTTTTGGGAAGGGATAGCATTAGGAGAAATACCTAATGTAGATGATGGGGCAATGGATGCAGTAAACCAACACTGTGGCACGTGTATACCTATGTAACAAACCTGCACAATCTGCACATGTGCCCCAGAACTTAAAGTATAATAAATAAAATTTTCAAAAAAAGAAATACCATGTGCTCACCAGAGAAACCTTAGGGAGACAGAAGTTTATCGAGTTACTGCCTGCCTTGATTTGTGATCTTCTCTAACAGACTTGTTTCCCTGAAATATACGAGTCCTGCACATTAGACACACACACAGAGAGAGTAAGAGACCATGGGTAGAGAAAGAAAGTGTGGCAACAGGATAGCTGGAAAGGAGTCTTGAGATTAAAGGACAGATTTAAAGTTGAGATCTGATGCATACTCACCAGTGTGATGAATGAATTCCCATTCCCAGCCAAAGCACCAAAATGATATGGCTCTGATGACTGGAGGCACACCAGAGTCCCTGGTCTTGTGATGATAGGGTTAACGCCATGGACACATGTGGAGTGGTTTTAAGGAGAGAAAAGTTTAACAGGCAAGAAAGAAAGAAGGAATAAGAAAACAGAGACAGAGGGAGAGGGGATTCAAACAAAGCAAAAACCCCGTGTACAGCAAAAAAGTGGCTGCTTATATTGGGATTCTGGAGGAGGCATTGTCTGGTTTCCATAGAGTCCAGAAGATTGGTTTGACCAGGTGTGTCATTTATGTAGCCCACAAAAAACCTGATCCTCCCACCTAAGCCCTTTAATATGCAAATGTGGGTCGCCATAATATTTCAAACACATGGTGTTTTCTGGAGGTGACCATGACAGTTGGTACACCTGGTGACAAGGGAAAGATGGCGGGAATCACCATATTGAGTAAACTCAGTTTCCAAAGGCCAGCATTTCCATATCAAAACTTGCCAGCGGGCCCTTGAAGCTGCCTTTTCTGTTAGAGAAGAGGTGGTTTGGGAGTTGTCTCTTATTACAGGAAAATTTCCAAGAACTTTTACCCTTACTACCAGCCTAAATATTATTTCTTAATAACTCCTGTATCACCCCTTTACACTTACTCTCCTACCCATCTATATTAGTGTGCCATCCACCTTCCACTTAAAGCCACATTTCAGCAGAGTTTGCTGTCACCATCACATGCTAACAAACGATTACACTGTTCTGGGGCCGACACCCTACACGCCACAGGGGTCAGAGATCATTTTCCCAGGGTCTTCCTCTTTCATACACCGATGACTCTCAGCAAGGCATTGACAGTACACATGCTTCAATTTTCTTCTTGTAAAATCTGCCCATTTTCTTCATTTATTTATGTGACTTGAGAGAATTGAGGGCTGTGCTTTTTCAACTCATCGGTAGCGGTGGCATTGTTGTCTCCCTCTGGGCAGCTCTTCCTAATTGTGTCCAGTCTTCTGTGTGAATCTGTGAGTCTCTTGGGGTTTCAGCATTTAAACCGTCCCTGTCAGCCATGCCCCGCTGGTTTCATTCTCATTATCAAGCCCCTCTGAGCAAGGAATCACCACAGAATAAGAAGGGGAAGAATATCAGAAAGAAACTCAGTGACAACCACACCTGTTTGCTGGCCTGTGTCTGTGGTGCAGCAGAAAAAATAGTAAGGGAGGTACCAGGGAGAGGAAGGGGTCACTGTGGAAATGCACAGATAAGGATGATGGAGTGAGGGTGAGGGGTGCGAAGTCCAGGCCCCATGCCTCCCATGAAGCCTTTTCCCCACTGTGCAGAATTCACCTGGAAGGTATACATTTTCCTAACTTGCACAGTGGTGAAAGAGTGGGAATTTTGGGGGAAGACATCCAACCCTAGAAGGAAATTCTCTTCTTTCTCTTCCAGGGGTTATCAGAGGCCATAGACCTTGATCCTCAGCAGAGCCTGAGGAGAGAGATAGAGAGAGACTCTGTCATCCTGACCCCATTCAGGCCCCTTGCCTTTACCAGGTGAGGGCCATTCACACTCTTATCTCTCACACACCTGGGATCCTTCCATACGCTCTTATATTTCTCTGGGTGTCCATATGCAATAAACCTTCAGAGACTTAGATTCTGGGAGAAAGGTGAGTTCTTAACTCTAGTCCTTGATTTGTGTGCTCCTTGGTTCCAGACCAGCATGAGGACAGGGACAGCTATTAGTGATAGGACTTCAGCTATAATGCAGTCTTCACTGTAAATGGAGGGCTCAGGACCCCTTCTCAAGTTCTCTTTTTGTGATGAAAGGAAACATCCTTAAAACCTGTACTGGGAATTTAAAGAAGGAATGAATTAGAATCCCCCTCTCTTTCTCCTCTCTTTTGATTTTATACTTCAGTTTTATTGACTGTGAATTTAAACTATTTACAGAAATGTTGATTCCAGTTTCCAAACAAATGTATATTATGATGCATTCATCATTCAAGTATCACTCAGGTAACCACCCAATTCTAGGCCTGTTGCTGAAACCCATTGTCTCCTACATGTTTCTTTCCCACCACCATGGAATGTGTGGGTCAGGGAAGGGATTGGAGGGAATCTGTAAGTGAATGATGTTTTCTCTTTTTGGGACAGGGTCTCACACTGCCGCCCAGGCTGAAATGCAGTGGCACCCTCGTAGCTCACTGCACTTTTGAACCACCTGGGCCTCAGTGATCCTCTGGCATCAACCCCCAAGCAGCTAAGACTACAGACATGCACCACTATTCCTGGCAAATTTTTAAATTTTTAGAAAGATGGAATCAGGGAATCTTGGTGTGTTTCCCAGGCTGGTCTTCAACTCCTGGCCTCAGACAATCCTCCCTTCTCGGCCTCCCAAAGTGCTGGAATTACAAGCCTCAGCAAACTTGTTGATAAATATCCACTGTAAGTTCTGCCTAAACTGAAGCTAAACATGTTCCTTTCTTGTTTTGGGTGATTTCATCTCCGAACCCAAGTTTCCCAATGTCCTTCCCTAGCAAATCAGGATCTGCTCACCCTCCTGTCACACAAAGTGAAGGACAGATTGGGGCGGGAGACAGGGACATAGAGCCTGGGAGGCAAGAGCCAGGCTCTGTGCAGCCCTCACCTGAGAATCCACTGCCTCCATAGTCTATGTTTCTCTTGCTCACTCTGCTTGGGAAGAGGCACCTGGGGATCCATGCGTTCTGCTCTCAAAATGCTCAGAGATGAGTCCTTGATACCTCATAGTCCCCAAGATCCCCACCAGTTCTGTCACTTGGGATCCACATTGACACACATGGGAAGATGCACAGCTGCTTCATCAGCTGCGATGTGGCGAGGAACCTTCACATGCACAGAAGGCCACATGCGTGTTCCCAGTTCAACACCCAGTCACATCCCAGCACACACACACACACAGACACACAAAGCCATGCCACTCACTGAGTTTCACATGCCTGCTCACTGTGCGTGTAAAGATGCTCATTCACTGTTCCGGCTGTGCTCACACATGCACTGACATCACAGTCATGACGACAAAGCACAGTCACCCCCATACACTCAGGCATACACCTACCCATTCTGGTGAGGCATCCACCTCCCTCCTAAAGTCACATCATTAGCAGAATTCACCCTCATCACACACCATCACAGGTTCACAGAGGGTTGCATTGGCTCAGGGTCCACACCCCACACCCTACAGGCATCTCAGATGCTATTTCTGTAGGATCTCTCTTCAATACACCCACAACTTTCAGTAGAACATTCACAATGGAAAAGTTCATATGTTTATCTCATAAAATCTCCGTCTTCCTTATTTCTGTGTGGCATTATTGACCACTGTGCCTTTTCAAGTCAGTTAGTGGTGACATTGTTATTCCCCTCCGGGCAGCTCTCTTGAATTGCGTCCAGGCTTCTGTGCGAATCTCTTGGAGTTGTAACATTTAAATATTCCCTGTCAGCCCCATGCTCTGGCTTCATTCCTGATTCTAAGCCCCTCCCATCAAGTTTCCCAGCAGGGTAAGTAGGGGTGGGATGTTGGAAAGAAGCTGAATTACAACCACGCCTACCTGCATGGCTGTGTCTGTGATGCAGCAGATATGATAGTGAGGGAGGTACCAGGGGGAATAAAGGGCCCAGGGAAATGCACAGATAAGGATAATGAAGTGAGGGCTCTGAGAAACAAACCCACCGTCCAAACCCAAAGAATGAACTCAGAGACCTGGAGAACAGCAAAAAAGAGACTTTTAATTACAGTCTTACAATAGATCAGGTGTCTGGCATGGAGGGACATCTGGGATGGTTTCAACAATTTATTTTCTAGTGTGCAAGTCCCTCCCCCAGTTCCTCATTAGCTGAGGAACCCCATTACTATGGGGTTACAATCTCCCCCAACATTACCTATTGGTAGTTGGATTAAGGCTTCAAGTATGTTCTTTAGGGTCTTTCTGCCACATTTTCTTGCATCCCAAAACGCATCGCGACTGTCTCCAGACTCTTTACACATTTAACTTATGGCCCTGGTGGCTGCACTTAGCTGATAAGCAAGGGTACAATTATCTATGTTGCAAGCTAGCCTAAACTGAATTCTTTGGTGGGGTGGGGAGGGGATAGTTGTGAGGTTCCGACCGATAGGCACCTGGCTGCTGGGTGAAAGGGAAAGCAGGAAGGGGGCAGGTTGGTGGTGGATCAGTACATTCTGCTTCTTTATCTCTTTATTTCCATGTAGCCTGATTAAACCTATACTAGGGCCCTTAGAATTAAAAATGAACCACCACATATAGGTTATTTTGTACTGGGTGAGGGGGTGTGAAATCCAGCATCCATGCCTCTAAGGTAACCTTTTTCTACCGTGCAAAATTCACCCAGAATGTGTATATTTTTTGAACTTGTACAATGGTAAACAGGTGAGGATTCTGGGGAAAGGCATTGTCCCTAGAATGGAATTCTCTGCTTCCTCCTCCAGAGTTTCTGAGACAGCACTGACCTTGATTCTCAGCAGGACCTGGGGAGAGAGGTAAAGAAAGTCTTGTGTCCTCCAGAGCCCACCCCAGACCCCTTTGCTCTGGTGAGTGAGGAGCTCTGCCCAGTTTCCCTCACGTACCTGGGTTACAGCGACGCCCTCTGTTTTCTCTGTCGGTGTCCTTGTGCATCAGAATCTGAGTCCCTTCTTCTTTTGCAGATTTAGAAAGAAAGGTAAGATTCTTTAATCTAGTTTTTGATTTGTGTGCCTCTTAGCTCCAGACCTGTGTGAGGACAGGTGCAGGAACAGGTAATCGGACTTCAGCTATAATGCAGTCTTCACCTGGGGTGGAGGACTCAGGACCTTTCCTCAAGTTCTCTTTGTGATGAAACAAAACATTTTTTAAAACCTATATTAGAATTCAAAGGAGAAATGAATTAGAATTTCCCTCCCTTTATCTGTCCTCTCCTTCTCTGTATTTTTCTCTAATTAGGTTTACTGATTGTGAATTGAATCCACTTTTGAAAAGTTTATGCAAGTTACCAGACAATCGATATTACTATGAGTAGTTATTAAGCTGGCACTCAGGAAACCACAATTCTAGGCATGGCCCATCACTCACAATTGTTGGCTTCTACCTGTTTATATCCCAATACATGACCTCCTTGCTCCCGTAGGAGACAAGTATCCTGACTTTCTTCTTTGGTTTTCTTTTCGTTTCACCACTTTGTTAAATGATGCTGGTAGATGCTTTGTCTTGAGGGGCTTCTTCTGAGTCATGAATCTTTAGATCACATTTCTGCTTTTAAGATTCATCCATATTGCTATGTGGAGCTGCAGTTCCTTTATTTTCACTGCACTGGACGCTGGAGTTTTATGAATATATCAACACACAAATACCAATTTTACTCTAGATAGACATTGTTAGGGTTCCAGCTTGGAGCAGTTGCAAATGTTGCTTTCTATACAAAATTGTCCCAGTCACCTTGTGCCGATCAGTCCTTCTTTCAGGGAATATTCCCAGACAGATCATGGACTTCTTGAAATGTAAAGCAAATTACTCCCATTACTCCCTTTGTGACTGTGAATATAATTAATTGTTCAGAAGGCAAAAAGAAGACCTACTGAGAAAGCAGAAATCAAGACCCTTGACAGATTAGAGTCTTTAGAGTACTGAGGGTGAATGGGGGTGGCCCAGAGTTCACCCAAAAGAAGATACTACAGGGAGAAAAGTCCCTCCTAGGAGAAGACTGTGGCATCATGAGATGTAGGTCCAGGCTCCTACATGGGGGAAGGCAAAAGTGGTGGTCACTGCCAGGGGTGGCAATGGAGGTGTCATAATGCCATGTCTTTGGTTGAATAAGAATGGGGCCTGTAGGGAAAGCACGTGTTGTGAGAGCTGACATTGTTTGGCCTGATTCAAGGGCTTACTTTGCATCCATCTCTGACCAAACTTTACACTCTGCAAGTAGATCTGCCCTGGTTGCCATTGGAGCCTACAGCTCCTCCTCTGTGAAATAGCATTTTGTTTTCTCAGTCTGAAAGGAGGACAGGAGCAGGGCATGGTCATCCATGAGCACTTTTTACATGAACAAATTAGCTTTTTCTAGGTGTGGGCCTCAGCCTTTCCCCAAATGAAGTTGTATATTCTGCATTCCTTAACTGAGAGAGAGAGCATAGGAGTTTTACTCTTCTCCTGGTTCAAAGGAGAGACCTGTGAGCTTTGGAGTCCAGGTAGGGGAAGAAAGCCCCCATGAGTGCCCCTCTCTTTTTTCAGTGTAGAGTGTGACTTCTGCTCAGCCTTTCTTAGTTATGACACAGCCCCTTTCACCATGGTACTCACTCAGTTACTCACATTCTAAGGCCCCCCTCTCAGTCCAGAAACCTCCATGTCACCCTCTATCCTTCTTTATCTATTACAGCCTTTCTAGCATCTATGAAAAATTCCTTTGGCTCTACTTCCGTCAAATAACCATGATTCAGGCATTCTTATTTCCTGGCAGTTCAACAGGGGCAGGAATGTGTTTATCTACCAATGGTAAAAAGGCATCTTGAGTGTCTTGCTGTTTTTATAATTAAAAATGTATATTCTACAACTTCTTTCTAAAACGCTGATGCGATATAATTCATAAGAATCCAGCAGTGAATTAGGAAATCATTTATGTTTCACCACAAATCTCTTGAGAATTTATTCATGGCTTGATAACTATGTGTGAAAAAGAAATAGAAGCAGATTTTCAGTTGGATTTAAAGTTCAGCTAGGGTTATAAGAAAGTGAAAGTGCTGGAGAGCCCACAGCTGCCCAGTGGGTTCCCACTTTGCCCTGTGGTTATTTGCTGAGTTTCAGGTTGCATAAGTGGAATGGACACACTCAGCAAATGGCAGAATCCCACATTGGTTTTCTGACCTGTGCAGGGAGAGCTATGATGGCAGAAAAGACCAATGGGAACTATTAGAGCTGCCTCTACTTACAAGAACAGGAAAGCAAAAGCAACACCACATTTCTTGAGGGCCTGCAGAGATTAGAGCAACCATAAAGGACTTGAAAGATGCATGGGTGATGATTCCACCCCATACTCATTCACTTACCTACTTGGCCTGTATAGAAAACAATTGGCTCTTGGAGAATGACAGTGGATTCTCATCAGCTTCACTAGATGAAAACTACGATTGCAGCTTCTATACCAAATGTGGTTTTATTGCTTGAGCAAATTAACACATCCTTTTGTGTGTGCATCTGTCTATTTGACTAATTAGTGGTTATTTTTTTTTCATTTTTGGTACCTGTCAGTAAAGGCCACCAGAAGCTATTCTCTTTTAGTTGAGAGAATCAGCTGCCTTCACTGTCCCATATCAGAATGTATCAACTCCCCAACCCTATGTCAATTTAGTCCATAAAGACCCTGGTTACTCCTTTCTTCCAGAAAACATTATGCGGGTTCTTTTTTAAATTTTTTTAAATATTTTTATTTTTCTTTTTTAAGACGAGGTTTCACCATGTTGGTCAGGCTGGTCTTGAACTCCCGGCCTCAGGTGATCCACCCGCCTTGGACTCCAAAGTGCTTGGATTACAGGCATGAGCCACCATGCCCAGCCTATGCGGGCTCTTCACATTGATGATACTATGCTGATGAGACCTAGTGATCAAGTGGTGTCCATGACTTTAGACATACTGGTAAGATGTTTGTGTCAGAGTGTGGGAAACAAGTTCCTCCAGTGTTCAGGGGCTTTTCAACTCAGTGAAATTTCCAGGTGTTCGATCACTGGGCATATGAGGATGTCCTTTCTCAGGTGCAACACAAATGGTTGCATCAGTCCTCTTCTACCACCAGCAAAGGGGCACATGCCTAGTAAGCTTCTTTCAATTTTGGAGGCAACACTTGCCTCACTTGGGTACATTACTCTGGCCTATTTTCCCAGTATCCTAAAAAGCTATTAGTTTGTGTGGGACTCAGCACTAGAGAACGGTCTACACCAGATCCAAGATGCATACAGGTTTCTCTCACCTGGGACTCTAGAGGTGCAATGGTGCTTGAAGTGTCAGTGGCAGATAGCGATGCTTTTGGGAACTTCGGAAGGCCCCTGTAGATAAATCACAGCACAACTTCATTTTTTTGTGAGTAACTTTTCTGCTTTTAAGAAAAAGCCTTTGGCTTGCTATTTGGCCTCAGCAGAGGGTGAATGCTTAACCATGGACACCAGTTTACATTGAGACCAATTAGAGGCTGAAGTGCACATAGATATCAAAGTCAATCAGAGGTTGAAGTGGCTTGTTGTTATGGCAGCAAGGATGTGAGCTATATGCTGTACCTATCACTTCTCTAAGCAGCCTACCTGCCTACTCAAGTGTCCATGGTGGTTGAGACGTCTCCTCATGTGAGGATTCCAGGGGACTGTGGCAAGAGCGGGTTGCTTCTTGCCAGTTCAACTCACTTGTTCCCATGAAATCCTCGTGGGCCAGGAAAAGTCCCGGAGTGCAGTGGCCCCATGCAGGGTTCCCAGCTTCCTCCCTCTTCAGCCCAGCTTCTGTGTCTTCCCTCCATCCACTCTCAGTGCCTTCCCTCTGAAGATCTGTTAGGGGTGCTCCAGTCATCCCAGTCCCTCAGTGGCAGCTGTTCCACAGGCTGTGTCTAGCGGGTCAATGTGCCTAAAAAACACCAGCATGTTTTCTTGTTTGTTTGTTTGTTCACTTGTTTGTATCTGAGACAGAGTTTCACTCTGTCACCCAGGCTGTAGTGCAGTGGCGTGATCTCAGCTCACTGCAACATCCACCTCCCAGGTTCAAGCAATTCTCCTACCTCAGCCTCCCAAGTAGCTGAGATTACAGGCATATGCCACCACTCCTGGCTAATTTTTTTTTGTATTTTTAGGAGAGACAGGGTTTCACTATATTGGCCAGGCTGGTCTCGAACTCCTGACCTTGTGATACGCCTGCCTCGGCCTCCCAAAGTGCTGAGATTACAGGTGTGAGCCACTGTGCCCAGCAAACACCAGCGTATTTTAAGGGTTCATTTATGTGATAGAAAGTATCAAAATGTCATCCATTTTTAAAGTTTATCATCTAACAACTGGTCCTGCACCTGAGACAGGACATCTTCACATGCCATATACAGGGGAGCTCAGGAAATTTCACTGAGTGAGAAAGGCCCTGAAATTGTTTGGAGATTATTTTCCACACTCTGACACACACAAATGTCTTACCAGTATGTTTAACGTCCAGACCTCCTCCTGATCACCAGGTTTCAGCATAATATCAATGTAAAGGATCAGCGTAATGTCTTCTGGAAAAAAGAAGTGACCAAGGTCTGTGTGGAGTAAATTGACACAGGGTTGAGGCACTGATAAACTGTGAGGTAGGAGAGTGAAGGTGGCTGCCTCATTCATTTGGAAGCCAGTTGCTTCTGGTGGCCGTTACTAACAGGTTACCAAAAAAAACCACACATTTTCTCAATGGATGGATGCACACCATGCACCAGGGAATGTGCTAATTTGCTCAGGCAATGATGCCACATCTGGTACAACAGCTGCAGTTGGAGTTCCCATCTGGTGAAGCTGAATCCACTGTCGTTCTCCAAGAGCCAGTTGTTTTCTACACAGGACAAATAGGTGAGTGAATGGAGATCTACAAATGTACAAGGAAAAACACCAGACAACCACATAAAAATGCCATTCTTGCATCTTTCAAATCCTTCATAATCGCACTAACCTGTGCAGGCCCTCCAGGAACGTGGTGTTGCTTTTGCTTTCTTCTTTTTGTAGGTAGAGGCAGTTCTAATGGCTTACATTGGCCTTTCCTACCATCACATCCCTCCCTACGCAGGTCAGAGAACCATTTGACCTACACATCTCCATTCTGGCCAATGAGTACCGGGTGAGCACCCCAGGAGCTTGCAGCACTAGCCTCTGTGGGCTCCCAGAGCAGGAGGCAACTAATCCTGAGCTGGCCCCACTGGTCCATGGGGACACATCTCCCACAGCTACTCCTGCCCCAGGGTTTTCCTCACAGAGTGCCCTCTGCTTGCAGTACCATCTTCATCTCTTATTCCAAATATGACCCAAGGTCAAGGTCGGCACACACCTGTGGTCCCAGCTACTCAGGAGGCTGAGGCAGAAGAATCGCTTGGACCCAGGAGAGAGAGGTTGCAGTGAGCCGAGATTGTGCCACTGCACTCCAGCCTGGTGACAGAGCAAGACTCCATCTCAAAAAAAAAAAAAAGAGGGAAAGAGGAAGTAGTCATCCCAAGAGGCCCTGAGCGATTGTATGAGAAGCATTAAGACATCAAAGAGGAAAAACCTTCCTGTGACTCAAGGAGTGAGTGACAGGGTCCCTGGAATGTCTGAGAAATTAGGAAAAACATCTTTCTATACTGTGTAGTTGACGTCAGATGCTCAACCAAAATCTTTACCCAATCTCAGATGACTCACTGCACTGAAATGTTAGGTAGCTGTTTACAGTCTCACAGGTATCACTGGTGGCTGTGGGGAGAAACTGTAACTTTAGGACAGTCAGGTGGGAATTTCTTAATTCTTTCCATTGTTCTCAGGATGTTTAGTGTATATGAACACTGTGCCTCACTCTGTGCAGGCTGCCATGAAAGAATTTTAGAAAAAGATGACTAATTTCTGGCCAGGAGTGGTGGCTCATGCCTGTAATCCCAGCACTTTGGGGAACTGAGGCGGGCAGATCACTTAAGGTGAGATGGTGAGACCAGCCTGCCCAACATGGCGAAGCCATCTCTACTAATAATACAAAAATTAGCTGACTGTGATGGCATGCATCTGTACTTCTAGCTAGTTGGGTGGCTGAGGCATGATAATCGCTTGAACCCAGCAGACAGAGGTTGCAGTGAGCTGAGATCATGCAACTACACTCCCATCTGAGTGACAGAGTGAGACTCTGTCTCAAAAAAAAAAAATTTCCCATATGAAAATTTCACTCCAAGAAGTAGTTAGAGAATCACAGGAGTTTAATGATTTCCCTTCAATGACCTTGATTGTTCTTTTTGCTAAACACTTGCAAGATGTTTCCAATTTATGTGGACAGAATTCTGGAGTTTCTTTTTGGAAACAAGTGGTCATGGTGTTTAGAAGAGAAAATATGTAGTTTATTGTTAGAATAGACACAATTCATACACACGGACACAGTGAGGAGACCCTGCTTTGCTGCTTGCTGTTGCATTTAGGCATTGCAGCACAGCAAACCTCCCAACACATATTGGCTGGAAGCAACCATTGATTCTGATCTCTCCCAGCTTTTCAGGTTTACTAGACTCACGTGATTGGTAGATCATGTGGTGAGAGTCACGTTTTCTGAAGGATCTGTAGGCTGGGATCCCAGGGGATGCTTCACTCATGTGTGACTCAATACTAGGGCTGGGTCAACACCTGAGGGCTGGCTGGTTATCTTCTTCCCTGCCTCACCTCTCCATTCATGCATCGTATTTCCTCAAATCATAAGAGTCTCATGGTTCTTGGACTTAATGAATAGTGATTGCCTTCAATCAATGAAAGCCTTTCAAACGGCAGGCAATGTCACTTCTATGACATTACATTGATCAGTGTGAATGACACAGGCAGCCCAAATAAAATAAAGAGGAATCACAAGCTGTGGTTATTTTGACTTGTGGATCTTGAGGGGTCATTTTTGGCAACTGTTTTTTACTCAGTTCCATGCTTACATGTGTGTCTATATGGGCTTACAAGCTTCCCACATACCAAAAACACCACCTGTAAGGAACCACTGAAGGTAATACAATTAAAGGAACGGGCTCATTTTGAAGTCCAGCATCTTTTCATCCAATTACCATTGGGTGACCATGAGGTGACCACAAATTATCAGGTGCAGTTTCTCTCAATATATGCTGTAAAAGGATACATTATTTGCCCTATACAAATCAAACATACAAGAATGAAACAAACATAGGAAAATGCAGTGAACACACCTATTTTCGAGGACCAAAAGATAGCAAATGGCACCTTTTGCCTGGTTGCACTCCTGAAAGAAAGAGGGGTCATCAACAGCTCTACTAGAGCCACTCATAAATTCAGCCTGGGTTCCCGCTTGTCTCGCATCTGCTCAAACCAGCACCGTCTGTTCCTAAAATACTGCCACAATATGTGCCCCCACTGTTTTCATAAGTACTTAAAGAATATGCATTTTATTAAGTTGGACTAAGAGGTCTTCCTTGAATGGATAACCAAGGCATCCACCCAATGAAAGAAACCATGTTAACTCTTGGTACATGAGTTAAACATTCAAACAAACAAGCAAACAAACAATAACAGAAAAGAAAATAGACCACGGTCGTGGATCACATCACTGAGGAAACCAAAAAGACGCCGATTTGCATTGTCTCTGGGAATGTTTCCATGCAGCAATTGGCTTCATCCTCCATTCGTAGCTTCTTGGAGCTCCTACCAAGATGGCAGAATGACAGCCCATTTCCCTCTACAAGAGCTGTGATTATCTGCTGCATAGTCCGAATGGAGAACCACTAAGGAGAAGGTGAACAACATATTTCCTAAAAGTCAACCAAGGCAGATTGAAGAGGGTCTCTTTAAATAGCCTCTTTTTCTCCTGGGCCTATCTCAAAATCATTCTGATCATCATCATCCTCTCTCCCCATGTTCATTGCCACAGCTCATTCAACTCCAACCTCACTCATGGGTATGCCTTTCTCTGTACTGCTTCTTTAACTTAACATACAGATACCTTGAGGTGTCAATGCACAGCGAATTACACTCTTCATGTCTCTCTTCCTTGTTTCTTTCCAGGATGGACTGAAATTTCCTCTCCTCTCATTTGAAACTCTCAAGTTCTGATTAGATACACTCTCCTCCTTACACCATCCCTGTCACAGTCTTGGTCACTTCTTTATTTTGATAATGGATTATAGACCCCATTACAAGCATGAAATTCATTTCTTGGGGAATTAGGTAATTCTTGCTCTGAGTGGATGAAGATTATCCTGGAACCCATGACTTCCTGAGCAGAAGATGAGTTTGATTTCTTATGTGCTTGCCCGGGTGACACCCATTTTATTTGAATAACTTACAGAGTCCTACATACTAGCCTTGCAACACATACAGTGACTCCCCTTTCTTGACTGATATTCACCAGCTCATTTTAGTTCACATGGGCCATTTGTTACACTCGTTTTTATCTCAATACTACCCTTTGCTCATGGTGGCCAAGATGACATACTAGATACAAAGAGAGGACATAGAGTTCAAAAACCAATGTTCAGCAAAGAATTTTTTTTTTTTAAATCACCTCTGGGGACCTACTCAACATCTTTTGCATGCTCTACAACCCAAATTCCTGATCTTCTCCCAGCAAATATGGCATTGCTCAAAACACAGAAAGTCATTTCTGGACTCTAAAGCCTTCATTCTCAAAGGTCTTTGGGCATTTCAATTTTTGTTGAAGCCTCTCACAGAATAAATCTACTCTGTGATAATACGGTCCTTGATGCTCAAGTTCCTCAAAGCTGGTCCCCCCGTGGCGCTGTCCGTGGTGCTGAGCACCGGCGCATTCGGCCCTGTATTTGCAAGTGAGGGGCCGATATGACAGAGTAAGAGAAGAATTTTGTTTTGTTTTGTTTTGTATTTGATAGATCATAGTCAAAATCTCCATGATGAATGAAGCAGAGCTTCAACTTAGATTTTCAAACCACAATTTCTGCAGTGCCCTCTCTCACTACTCCTATTCAATGTAGTATTGGAAGTCCTGACCAGAGTAGTCATGCAAGAGAAAGAAAGAAAGGGCATCTAAATAGAGAGAGATGTCATACCAGCTTTGCTTGCAGATGTCATAATTCTATATCTGGAAAACGTCATAGTCTCAGCCCAAAAGGTCCTTAAGCTGGTAAACAACTTTAGCAAAGTTTCAGGATACAAAACCAATATGCAAAAATCACTAGAAGTCCTATATGCCAAAACAATGAAGTGTAGGGCCAAATCAGAAATGCAATTTTATTTACAATTGCCATAAAAAGAATAAAATACCTAAAAATACAGCTAACCAATGAGGTTAAAAAGTCGCTGCAATGAGAATGGCAACACACTGCTCAAAAAAACCAGTGATGACATATGAAAAAATGCAAAAACGTCCCATGCTCATGAATAAGAAAAATTAATATCATTAAAGCAGCCACACTGCCCAAAGAAATTTACAGATGCAATGCTATTTCTATCAAACTATAAATGACATTCTTCACAGAATTAGGAAAAATCTATTTTAAAATTCACGTAAAACCAAAACAGAGCCAAATAACTGAGGCAATTCTAAGAAAAAGGACAAAGCTGGAGGCATCACATTACTCAACTTAAAACTATACTACAAGGCTACTCTAAATAAAACAGCATGGTATTTGTATGAAAACAGACTCATAGACCAATGAAACAGAATGGAGGGCCCAGAAATGAGACTGCACACCTACAACCATCTGATTTTCAACAAAGCTGACCAAACAAGGAATGGAAAAAGGACTCCCTATTCAAGAAATTATGTTGGGAGAACTGGCTATCCATATGCAGAAGATTGAAACTGGATCCCTTCTTTACACCATATGAAAAAAATCAACTCAAGATAGATTGACGGCTTAAATGTAAAACCCAAAACTTTAAAAACCCTGGAAAACAACATAGGCAATGCCATGCAGGACATAGGCGTGGGCAAAGATTTCATAATAAAAATGTTAAAACCAATCATGACAAAAGCAAAAATTGCCAGTCAGGATCTAATTAAAATAAAAAGCTTGTGCACAGCAAAGGAAACTATCAACAGAGTAAACAGCCTATAGAATGGGAGAAAATATTTGCAAACTATGTATCTCAAGAAGACCTAATATTCATCATCTGTAAGAAACTTCAACAACTTTACAAGAAACAAACAAACAAACCCATTTAAAAAAAGTGGGCAAAGGGCTCAGCACAGTGGCTCATGTCTGTAATTTCAGCACATTGAGCAACCAAGGCTGGCGGATTGCTTGAGCCCAGGAATTTGAAAACAGGCTGGGCAACATGGCAAAAACCAGTCTCCACTAAAAATAGAAAAATTAGCCTGGCATGGTGACATATGCCTGCAGTCCCAGCTACTCCAGAGGCTGAGCTGGGAGGATCACCTGAGCCCAGGAGCCAGAGGATGCAGTGAGCTGAGATGGCGCCACACCACTCGAGCCTGAGTGTCAGAGTGAGACCTGGTTTAAAACGATGACAACGACAACAGCAACAACAGAAGGTGAGCAGAGGACATGAACAGACACTTTTCAAAAGTAGACATGCAGGTGGCCAAAACAAGCGTATTATAAAAACTCAACATCACTGAACATTAGAAAAATGCAAATCAAAACCACAATGAGATACCATCTCACATCAGTCAGAACGGCTCTTATTAAAAAGTCAAAAAAGTGCAGATGCTGGCAAGGTTGCGGAGAAAGGGAGCCCTTACATCTTGTTGGTGGCCGTGTAAATTAGTTCACCCATGGTGGAAAGCAGTATGGTGATCCCTCAAAGAGCTAGCAACAGAACTACCATTCCACACATTCATCCTGTCACTGGATATATATAACCAGAAAAATAGAAATCATTCTGCCATAAAGATATATGCACATGGATGTTCATTGCAACACTATGCGCAATAGCAAAGACATGGAATGAACCCAAATGCCCATCAAGAACAGACTGGATATGGAAAATGTGGTACATATACCCAATGGAATACTATGCAGCCCTAAAAAATTAATTTATGTCTTTTGCAGAAACATGGTTGGAGATGGAGGCCATTATTCTTAGCAAACTAATGCAGGAACAGAAAACCAAATACTGAGTGTTTTATAAGTGTGAACTAAATGATGAAACTCATGGACACCAACAGGAGACCAACACACACTGGGGCTTACTTGGTAGAGGGTGAAAGGTGGGACAAGAGCAGAAAAAATAAATAAGCTACTATGCTTAGTACCCAGATGAAAAACCCATATGCACCACAAACCCCATGACACAACTTTATCTGCATATGTACCCCTGAACTTAAATAAAAGTTTAAAAAAATGAAAGAGAAAAGCCAATCTCATTTTTCTCCCAGAATCCGCAGGAAAAACAGTGTCTCCGAAACTTTGATTTACATGAACAAGGGAAAAGAGAGGGTGTATTTAGAGCCCAGGTGTGTGACAGACAGATGAGAGTGGCCCTCATCTGGCAGAACCAAGGGAACTAGTGTGGGGCAGGTTCATGATAGAACTTTCTCTACTTCTCTCCCCAGATCCTCCTGAGGGTCAAGGTCAGTGCTTTCCTAGAACCTTCAAAGGCAAAGAGAATTACCTTCTAGGGCAAATGTCTTTCTCCAGGATCCCCAACTTTTTTTTTCAGCCATTGTACAAATTGGGGAAATGTACACTTGCTGAGTAGATTCTGCATAGTAGAGAAAAGGCTTGAGAGGCATAAAGGCTGGGCTTTACTATCACTACCCCCTCACTCCATCATCCTTACCGATGCATTTCCCTGGTAACCCAATCCACAGCCTGGTACTTCCCACTGTCATTTCTACTGCATTACAGACACAGACCTGCAAACAACTATGGTTGTGACTGAGTTTCTTCCCTGACCCCTAAGCCTTTCTCTTGCTACAAGGAAAGCTCTCTGGGAGGAGCATGAAATCTGCAATAAAGCCAGAGGGCAGGGCTGAAAGGGATCATTTAAATGCTGCAACTCAGAGATTCACACGGAAGACAGGACAGAATTCCGAAGAGTCGCTCAGAAGGAGAGAACAATGCCACCACTACCCGTGAGTTGAAAAGGCACAGCCTTCAATAATCTCAAGTAACATAAACCAAGAAAGAAACGGGAGATTTTATGAGATGAAAATGTGAGCTTCCTACTGTGAATGCTTTCCTGAGGGCTGTGGGTTTTGGAAGAGAAACTGTCAGGCTATGGTATCTGAGATGCTTGTGGGGTGTGGGGTATGGACTCTGGACCAGTGTAACCCTCTGTGAGCATGTGATGGTATCTGATGAGAGTGAACTCTGCTGAGATGATGTGACTTTAGGTGGGAGATGGACGGCCAACCAGGATGTGCAGATGTGTGTATGAGTGTAAGGGGGTGAGTGTGCTTTGTCTTCCTGTCTGTGATGTGAGTTTCTGTGTGATCACTGCCAGACCATTGCATGAGCATCTTTATGTGCATGGGGAGCAGGTGCGTGTGACTCAGTGAGTGGCATGGTTCTGTTTGTCTGTGGGTGTGTGTGCTGGGATGTGGCTGGCTATTGAACTGGGAACATGCATGTGGCCTTCTGTGCATGTGAAGGTGCTTCCCCACAGATCAGCGCCTCTGATGAAGCAGGTGTGTGTCCTTTCATGTGTGTCAATGTGGATTCCAGGTGGCTTAACTGGTGGGGATCTTGAGGATTGTGAGTTACTGAGGACTCATTACAGATCACTTATGAGAGTGGAATGTATGATCAGTAGATGTCTCTTCCCAGTAAGAGTGAGAAGAGGAATGCAGACTAGGGGGTGATGGTTCCTCAGGTGGGGTCTGCACAGAGTGATCACTGGCTTGTGCCTCCCAGGCTCAGCTTCCCTATCCCAGCCCAGTGTGTTCTTTGCATTGTGGGACAAGAGAGTTTGGAGATACTGATTTGCTAGGGAAGGACATTAGAGGCTGTGGTTTCAGAGACTGATTCAAGCAAAATATTCACCGTAAGCTTTGTCTCAACTGAGACTAAACTTACTCCTCCACTCATTAAGGAACAAATTTAGTCTCAGTTCAGACAGAGCTTACAGTGGATACTAATCAACCAAGTAGCTGGGTTCACTGGCTCATGGCTATAATTCCACCAATTTGGGAGGCAAAGATGGGAGGATAACTTGAGGCCAGAAGTTTGAGACCACTCTGGGCATCACAGTGAGACCCTTTCTTTTAAAAATTGTAAATATCAGGCTGGCAGAGTGGCAGGCACCTTTCACCCTAGCTACTCAAGAGGGGGGCAGATGTGTGAGGATCACTGCCACCCAGGAGTTCGCGGTTTCAGTGAGCTATGATTGCACCACTGCGTGTCAGCCTGGGCGACAGAGCAAGACCCTATCTCAGAAATACAGAAAAATTATCAACCACTTGTAGTCGTCATAGAAATCAATGATTCCCTCCAGTTACGTCCCTGACCCACAGGCTTCATTTGTGCAAGTACTGGAGCTGTGCTCTCTGCAATGTGGCCCCTTCTGGGAAGAACGTCCATTGCCCTTGATGATTGTGATGCATGTGCATCCCTCACACAGGGGTTTCCTGTTCTTTTATCATTTCCCTTTCTCTTTCAACATGTGTTGTTTCTCACTGGAGTCAATTTGTTAAATTCTTACATACTCAAGTCTTGTTTTCATTTTCCGAGTTGAAAATGAAGGCAGGTCAGTGTTTCAGGAGGACTCCCCTGTTCTGCTAGGTCACCCCTAACATGCCCTACACATGACAGGGATTAGGGTAAAAGTTTTACATATATTAACTGCTCTATTACTGAAAACACCCTACAAAGTAGAAATTCCCAATAATCCTCCTTGTTCTGGGGAAATTGAGGCAGGGAGAGTTCAAGTAGTGGATCTAAGATTGTACTGCTTGTAAGAGGCAGAATGAGGACCGGAATCCAGGCATCCTGTCTCCTGAACTCTTGTTCTCACCTAGGGGTCCACCATCTCTTCAGGAATATGAGGCCCTGACTGTGGTGGGGTGAAAGGGGGAGGCCTCGGAGTCTGCCCTTTGATCTCTAAACTCCTGCACCATGGGAATCTGTTACAGGAGGGGAGGCTGCACCTGACCCTGCACCTCTCACTCACCCTCAATACCTTGGCAGGTGCCATACATACAGCCTTTGTCCTTGTATTTTGGTTCCTGCGTGATAATCAGAGGGAGACCGAACCTCTCTTTTGTGTGAGTATAACATGGTCCAATGAAGGGGGTGGAGGGGAAGGGAAAATATTTGCTAAGGACTTGACGTTATGTGTGATGTGGAAATGTCTAGTTGGCAAGATGGAGGCCCTATGCAGGTGCAGGTCCTGGAGATCCTTCAGCACCAGACATTAGACCTGCAGCAGCTGCATGTGGGCCAGCCATGGGGCCTAGGGGAAGAGGCCTCTCAGTTGGTTGGAATTGGAGCTCTTCATCAAGGAGTATATGATTTTCAGGGGATGAACAAGTCATAGGCCCAGGTAAGTGACTGTGGCTCAGTTTTCATCTGGGAGTGAGGAGCACGGCATCTTCCTAGCTGGGGGCATGAGGAGCTGAAGCATCCCCATGGGGACCAGGCCTGCAGTATCAGTGAGCTATGACTTTTGCCCTGGGTAAAGTGTGTAAGGGATTTGTGTGTGTGTCAAGTGTGTGTCTGCACAAGAGGGGGACATTCCCAAAATGCTATGTGCTTTGCCCTCAGCAATGACCCACAGCTGCAGGTGGATTTCTGCACTGACATGGACGGAGACTCAGGAATAGCCTTCCATTTCCGAGTGTACTTTGGCCATTGTGTGGTCATGAACAGTCGTGAGTGTGAAGTGTGGAAGTGGGAAGAGAAATCCGACCATGTGCCTTTTCAGGATGGCATGCCATTTGAGGTGCACATCTACGTGCGTCACGATGAGTACCAGGTGAGCACCCCAGGAGCTCCCAGCACCTGGCCTCTGTGGGCTCCCAGAGCGGAAGGCAGCTCTTACTGACCTGGCCCCACCAGTCCCTCAGGACCCATCTCCTGTAACTAGTCCTGCCCCAGGTTTTCATCACAGAGCACCCTCTGCTTGCACTGCCATCCTCAGCTAGTTCCCAAATCTGACCGAGGTCAAGGTCAGCTCACCTGACATTTCCCCCAGTAGAGAATCTCCTCTGTCTTTTCCCATAGTGCTCATTTCGGCTTATGCCATTATTTAAATTTTCATTGTAGCTGTATGAATACAATATATTTAAGAAAAAAAGTTGTTTTAATCATTCAAAAAGTAAGTCTTCATTCGTCTCACTTTTGGGACCCAATTGTACTGATAAGAGCAACATTTTCAGAGCTCTGCTCTCCTTCACAGAGAATCTTTTTTCCTTCCTCCCTCCCTCCCTTCCTCCCTCCTTTCTTTCTTTTATTTCTTTTTCTTTCTTTCTTTCTCTATCTCTCTTTCTTTCTTTCTCTCTCTCTCTCTCTCTTTCGTTCTCTCTCTCTCTTTCTTCCTTCCTTTCTTTCTCTTTCTATCAACAGAGTCTCACTTTGTCATCCAGGTTGGAGGCAGTGCCATGATCTCAGCTCACTGCAATCTCCACCTCCCAGATTTAAGCAATTCTCTTGCCTTAGCCTCCCAAGTAGCTGAGATTACAGGCACTTGCCACCATGCCTGGCTAAATTTTGTATTTTTAAAAGATGTGAGGTTTCACCATGTTGGCCAGGCTGGTCTTGATCTCCTGACCTCAAGCGATCCGCCCACCTTGGCCTGCCAAAATACTGGGATTATAGGAATAAGCCACCATGCCCAGCCTTTCAGAGAAAATCTTTGCCCATGTAAGCATATAGATATGTCTATAATTTTATTTATTTTAAAGCAAATTCTTATATGAGTTGCTCTTCATATTATGCTTTAGGAACTAAGTGGATTCATTGTCAAAGAATATATCTTGAAGACATTATCAATCCATGGTGCTGCTTCAGTTTTTAAAGATTGCATAATACTGCACTAAAAATTTTACCCAAAATTATTGAACTTGACCCTTTTTTGGGCATTAAAGTTGTTTTCACTATTTTGCTCTCACAAATATTGCTGTATTAAGCTTTCTAATCAATCTTTTTGTCATCATCAATCTCCAAACACTTATGTTGGAAGATATTTATTTAAAAAAATGAAAAAACTGGTTCAAAAATGTGTGCATTTTAAATGTGAAAAAATTAATACTGGTAAGGTGATATTCCCTATAACCTCAATATAAAAAATATACCCATACTTACTGGCTTTCTCTAATAAGTAGGCCAAAAGAGTCCCATTTTATTCAGATTCAAGTGAGGGATCTTTTCCTATGCTTAGAAGTGGTTGAAGATAATATCCTATGTTTTACAACACCTGTCCTC
>CAUYNN010073827.1:0-39745 GCA_963574175.1 Chiropotes sagulatus
AAATTAAAAGTGTGTTACTGAAGACCTGTAGAAAGTAAAAAGAGTGGGGTCAGATGCAGTGGCTCATGCCTGTAATCCAAGCTGAGGTGGGCAGATCACCTGAGGTCAGGAGTTCAAGACCAGCCTGGCCAACATGGCGAAACCTCATCTCTACTAAAAATACAAAAAAATTATCTGAGTGTGGTGGCACAAGCCTGTAGTCCCAGCTACTCAGGCTGAGGCAGGAGAATCACTTGAAACCGGGAGGTGGAGGTCGCAGTGAGCAGAGATCATGCCACTGCATTCCAACCTGGCTGACAGAGTGAGACTTCATCTCAAAAAAAAAAAAAGTAAAAAGAGCCATGTTCCATTATCCTTGAAATAATTCAGAAGTTTGGGTTGTTCTGGTTTGCTTTTAGTCTTACTTGCTACATACTTTCACCTTACTACCCCAGCTTTCCTGTCTATCCTTGAGTCTCAAAAGGCTGCTGCCCCTCAACTGTTTTTTCCCCTTCCTTCCCACTTTTGCTACCGGATGCTTGTTTTTCATCAGGATCAAAAGCTGTTGTCCACGTTGTCTTCCTCAACTCCAGGTTCATCCACTGCTCTCATACTAATCTCTTTCCTACCTGCTTCCTGATAATGCCTTGTCGCTCTCCAAGAACACAAGCAAAACTTGAAGCAAAATGAAGCTAGCTGACTGCAAGAAATGTCTTAATCCAAGAAAGAGGATGGAGAAGATGGGAAATCGCAGATAGAGTTCCCCTTAGGGTGTGTTGGGTGCGGCAGCTTTGCTTTAAGTAAAAGAGTAGGATTCCAACTAGTCCAGAAGTACAGAGAATACTGAAATTATTCAGGGACATGTTAGGAAAGGGATTCTGGAGCCAATTCAGAGAACCACAAAAATCCAATTACTTACAGAGCTTTCTTTTTCTTTTTGAGACAAGGTCTGGCTCTGTCACCCAGGCTGGAGTGCAGTGGTACAATCTCTGTTCACTGAAACCTCTGCCTCCCAAGCTCAACCCGTCCTCCCATCTCAGCCTCCCAAATAGCATGACTACAGACACACACCACCATACCCATCTAATTTATATATATATATATACACACATATATACACACATATACATATACATATATATATACACATATACATATATTTTTTTTTATTTTTTTTTTTGAGATGGAGTCTTACTCTTGTCACCCAGGCTGTAGTGCAGTAGCATGATCTCAGCTCACTACAACCTACACCTCCCAGGTTCAAGCAATTCTCCTGCCTCAGCCTCCTGAGTAGCTGGGATTATGGGCACCCGCCACCACACCTGGATAATTTTTGTATTTTTTTTAGCAGAGACAGGGTTTCACCATGTTGACTAGGCTGGTCTTGAATGCCTGACCTCAAGTGATCCACCCACCTCAGCCTCCCAAAGTGTTGGCATTACAGGCATGTCCACACCCAGCCATCTGTCTATCTATCTGTCTATCTATCTATCTATCTATCTATCTATCTATCTATCTGTCGAGACAGGGTCTCACTCCTATTGCCCAGGCTGGAGTGCAGTGGCAGACCTCAGCTCACTACAGCCTTGACCCTCCAAGCTAAAGCGATCCTCCCACCTCAGCCGCTCAAGTAGCTGTGACTACAGGTGTGCACCTCACGCCTGGCTAATCTTTTATATTTTCAGTAGAAATGGGGTTTCACCATGTTGCCCAGGCTGGTCTCAAATTCCTATCAAGTGATCCACCCACCTTGGCCTCCAAAAGTACTGTGATTATAGGTGTGAGCCACTGCACCCAGCCTAATATTTATATTTTTTTGTAGAGATGGGGTTTCACCATGTTGCCCAGGCTGGTCTCAAACTCATGAGCTCAAGTGATCCACCCACCTGGGCCTCCCAAAGTGCTGGGATTACAGATGTGAGCCACCAACCTGGCTCTTTTTTTTTAAACTAATACATATGTGGTAAACAAAGGACATATCACAAAATGGAAGTTTTCCTCCCATTCCAGACCCTACTACTATTTCCCAAAAGACCCCCATCAGCACTTTTTCATATATGCTTCCAAAATTGTTACATACAAATATACCCATAACCAGCCAGGCGTGTTGGTTCACACCTGTAATCCCAGCACTTTGGGAGGCCAAGGCGGGTGGATCACCTGAGGTCAGGAGTTCAAGAGCAGCCTGACCAACATGGTGAAACTTCGTCTCTACTAAAAATACAAAAATTAGCTGGGCATGGTGGTGGGCACCTGAAATCCTAGCTCTGGAGGCTGAAGCAGGAGAATTGTTTGAACCTAGAATGTGGCAGTTGCAGCAAGCTGAGATCACGCCACTGCACTCCAGCCTGGGCATCAGAGCAAGACTCTGTCTTAAAAAGAAAAAAAAGTCTTGTCTCAAATCTTGTATTTTGTTCCATCATCACTCTGCTCAAAATTCAAAATCACACAGAAATTTAGCGTCTCATACCCACTCCCAATGGGGTATGAAAAAAGTTGAAAAGATCTTCCCAAGACTCCTTCAGTTTAAGTACTGGAGGGCAAGCGTTGGGACTGACAGCCTCCCCCCAGCCACCCAACTGTACATGATGAAGAAGAGACAAGTTCACAAGAGGACTGGGAATTTTTTTTTTTTTGGAGACAGGGTCTTACTTTGTTCCCCAGGTTGGAGTGCAGTGGCATGATCTCAGCTCGCTGCAGCCTTTGCCTCCCAGACTCAAGCGATTCTCGTGCCTTAGCCTTCCAAGTAGCTGGGGTTTACAGGCATGCACCACCACACCTGGCTAATTTTTGTATTCTAGTAGAGACAGGGTTTCACCATGTTGGCCAGGCTGGTCTTAAGCTTCTGACCTCAGGTGATCTGCCTGTCTCGGCCTCTCATAGTGCTGGGATTACAGGCATGAGCCACCATGCCCAGCCTCGGTAACCTCACTTTGAAAAAAAAGATCTAGGGCACATGCTGAATGCTCAGTAAACACATATTCAGTTAGTGAATAACTGTTTGATTGAAGAGGAAGTCTGCTTTCTTTTTCCCTGGGTCAGTCTGGTAGAGTAATGACTTTGGCATTGAGAATAAGTACTCTCCTAGCACCATCTGCTGGCAGTGGAAAACCATTTCCTGAATCCTGGCCTCAATCCCATTCAGCCTTGAAATACTGGTGCTTTGTTTTGTTTTGTTTTGTTTGTTACAGAGTCTTGCTTTGTCACCCAGGCCGGAGTGCAGTGGTGCAATCTCAGCTCACTGCAACCTTTGCCTTCCAGGTTCAACCGATTCTCCTGCCTCAGCCTCCCAAGTAGCTGGGACTACAGGCATGCGCCACCACACCTGGCTAATTTTTGTATTTTTAGTAGAAATGGGATTTTGTTTTGCCATGTTGCCCAGGCTGCTCTTGAAATCCTGAGTTCAAGTGATCCACCCGCCTCAGCCTCCCAAACTGCTGGGATTACAGGTGTGAGCCATCGGTGCCCGGCTGGAGTATTGTTAACTCTAAAATTCCTCCTCCCCTTAATATTATTGGTACCACAGAATCTACCTTTTATCCCTAGACAGGAGAAATCACAAAACATTAACTTTTTGCTTTTTTGTTTACTATTTAGTGGATGTCTTACACTTTAATGACCCTTGTGTTTTGCCTCTTTACGAAGACACATGGTGAGGTGCTCAGAGCCTTCCTCTTTCAGTGTGTGACCCTGAAGACTGTGTTGTCCTGACATTTACTCATCAGATAGTGACCTCTGCCCATGGCACTCTTTCCAGTTGGACTAGTTAGATGGCAATAAGATGCCTTCAGCTGCCACCAATATCAGTATCAATAGTGCCAAAATCAAGAAATTGGTGCTAGACCCTTAGGATCAGTGATGAGTAAGTAGGCATGGTTCCTGCCCTGAGTAGCACCTGAAAGAAATATTAAAATTATAATAATGTGCGGAGGGAATTCAGATCCTCTAGAATCTTACTAGTCAGCCCATAGACCAGTAGCACCAGCATCACTCCGAAGCCTGTTAAAAATGCAGAATATCGACTCCCCACCCAGCCTCCTGAATAAAAATCTGCATTTTAGTACAATCTTCAGATGACTCCTATTCAATATTCATGCCTAAGAAGCGCTGCTCTGGAAGTTTCCAGAGATGACAGAACTTGTGTTGCTTTTCAGAATTTTTTTTTTTTTTTGAGACGGAGTTTCGCTCGTTACCCAGGCTGGAGTGCAATGGTGCGATCTCGGCTCACCACAACCTCCGCCTCCTGGGTTCAAGCAAGTCTCCTGCCTCAGCCTCCCGAGTAGCTGGGACTACAGGCGTGTGCCACCATGCCCAGCTAATTTTTGTATTTTTAGTAGAGACGGGGTTTCACCATGTTGACCAGGATGGTCTTGATCTCTTGACCTCGTGATCCACCCACCTCGGCCTCCCAAAGTGCTGGGATTATAGGCGTGAGCCACAGCGCCCGGCCCCAGAATTTTTAATTTAAAAAGAAACTTTTAAAAAATTTTTAAAATTGTTCTGAGACAGTCTCGCTTTGTCGTCCAGGCTGGAGTGCAGTGGAGCAAACTCGGCTCATGCAGCCTCCCCCTCCCGGGTCTCCAGGGTTCCATTGACTCTCCTACCTCAGCCTCCCTAGTAGCTGGGACTTCAGACGCGAACTACCATGCCCAGCTAATTTTTAGTAGAGACGGGGTTCCACCATGTTGGTCAGACTGGTCTCCAACCCCTGACCTCAAGTGATCCACCGCCTTGGCCTCCCAGAGTGCTGGGATTACAGGTGTAAGCACCACGTCCGGCCTACTGTTTTTCAGGCTTTTATATAGACCGGGAGGGAAGAACGCATATTCCAGGTGATGAGAGCTGTATAAGGGATTTATTTATTTATTTATGAGACGGAGTCTTGCTCTGTCGCCCAGGCTGGTGTGCAGTGGCGTGATCTCGGCTCACTGCAATCTCCACCCAAGACAGGGTTTCGCCATGTTGGTCAGGTTGGTCTCGAACTCCTGACCTCAGGTGATCTGCCCGCCTCAGCCTCCCAAAGTGCTGGAATTACAGGTGTGAGCCACCGCACCTGGCCTGTATAACGGTTTTAGATGGCAAGGAAGCATGTTGTAGTTTTCGGTCCAGCAGTAATAGTAACAGACACTGTGCTAAAAGCTTTATATAGAGAATCTCCTGTAATCCTCATAACGCCATTAGGTAGATCTATTATTACTGTACACTCACTTTACGGGTAACGAACCCGCAGTATAGAGGGGTTAAATAACGTGTTTAAGGAAGTACCCATCGACGGAGCCAAGCAGACGGAATCGCAGCTACCTTCTTTACCACTTTTTTTTTTTTTAATTAGAGACGGGGTCTCACTATGTTGACTAGGCTGGAGTGCAGTGGCTATTCACAGGCGCGATCCCACTACTGATCAGTACGGGAGTTCTGACCTGCTCCGTTTCCGACCTGGGCCGGTTCACCCCTTCTTAGGCAACCTGGTGGTCCCGTGCTCCCGGAAGGTCACAATATTGATGCCAACCTCACTGCGGACACCAGATCGGCATAGCGCACTATAGCCCAGAACTCCGGGGCTCAAGCGATCCTCCCACCTCAGCCTCCCGAGTAGCTGGGACTACAGGCACGCGCCACCGCGCCCGGCCCTTCTTTACCACTCTTAAGTCCTCAACAAACACTTCCACCTACATGCGAGAGCCAAAGCCATAGCCTCCAAGTCTTTCTACAGAGCGAAGACGCTTCGCGGAGTTCCCCAGTGTTCTCCCCAGAGACGCGCAGCAGCGCCACGCCGGAAGTGCGGCGCCGTCGCTAGAGCGGAAGCCGTACATACGTTGGAGGAAGCCGTTTATTGTCCACCGCCAAGCCGTCAGTATGATGAAACTAACTTACACGAAAAGGGCTGAGTTTTGAAAATGACACAGGCTCTAAAAAGCTTGGAAGCCCTGCAACTTTTGGCAGGAATTGTGGTTAGCAGGGCCTCAGCCGCTCACTGCTGCTAAGTGGACGCTGGCTGTCTGGGTCCTCCAGCATGAGCTAGAACAGACGTCTCTATGGTCAAGTAAACAGCGCGAGTGCTGTTTTCCCCACGTGGTGGGGTTGCGCATGATCAGTAGCTGCTACACTGGAAAGATGGCGGAGCAAGAGTGAGTGTTTGGTGCTTTGAATTCTTGGAGTGGGGTCTTCACTATCTTGTGCCATCCACGGTGTTTATGCCTCGGTCGCGGATTCTTGTGGGCTCTAAGAATAGAAAAGGGCACAGTTTACAAAGGTCGGGGATGAGGAGCCGTAGCGCTGGGGAGGAGAAGAGGGGACCGCAGTCAAGTTCGGGTTATCCAGAGAGGCGAGGATTGACTTCAGGCAGCGGGCTGGAGTGCCAGGGTGGAATTCACCCAGTCTAACAAGTATCTGACGTATCTGACCCTGCAGATACATCTCCACCCTCCCCAACCCCGTGGGGTTTTACTAGACTCATCGCTGCTAGTGCCTATGAAGAGCTGTGGTGGTGAACACCCTGTTAACTTAAAGAAACGCAGACGCTAAAGTCTTCATTACTTTCTGAGGCTTTGGGGATGAGTGAATATTAGGGGTACATTTTGAGGGCTGGAGTCAGAAACCACAGGTTTCAGGGGAATCTTCAGACACTTGAAAACAGTAATATTCCCTGAAGCCCAGTATATTGAATTGGTTTGGGAATCCATTGAATGTTCGTTTTCTTTTTTGTTGTCTTTGTTTCGAGATGGGGTCTTGCCCTGTCGCCTAGGGTGGAGTGCAGTAGCGCGATCTCGGCTCACTGGAACCGCCGCTTCCCTGGTTCAAGCGATTCTACTGCTCAGCCTCCAAAGTAGCTGGGATTACAGGCGTGCACCACCACACCGGCTAATTTTTGTATTTTAAGTAGAGACAAGGTTTCACCATGTTGGTCAGGCTGGTTTTGAACTCCTGACCTCAGGTGATCAGTGCTGGGGTTACAGACTTGATCCACCGCGCCCTGCCGAATGTTCCTTTTCTAAATGTTGTCTCTGATCTCAATTTTCTGCATCAGGCAAAGAAAAATCCCTTTGGTTCCAGAAAATCTCCTGAAAAAGAGGAAGGCTTATCAAGCCCTCAAAGCCACTCAGGCAAAGCAGGCACTTTTGGCAAAGAAGGAGGTAATGGTGGGGAACCAAGAGGAAGTAATTAGAATTTGTATTTGGTGAGTTTTATCCAGCATGTGTTGGACTGTATTTGGTATTGACAAGTTCCCGGCAACGGTTTGACAAACTAGGTATAGTCATCCCACAGTATCCTTAAGGGTTTGGTTCCAGGACACCCACAGATGCCTAAATCTGACACTGCTGAAGTCCCATATATAAAATGGTTGTAGTATTTGCATACAGTCTATACTCCTGCCCGTGTGGTTTAAATCATCTCTGGATTAATAGCTTGCTTTTTTTTTTGAGGCAAGAGTCTCACTCTTTCCCAGGCTGGAGTGCAGTGGCAGAATCTCACTGCAACCTCTGCCTCCTGGGCTCAAGCAATTCCCCTGCCTCAGCCAACCGAGTAGCTAGGATTACAGGCATGCGCTACCACACCCAACTAATTTATTTTATTTTATTTTATTTTTGAGATAGAGTTTCACTCAGTCACCCAGGCTGGGGTGCAGTGATGCTGTCTCGGCTCACTACAACCTCTGCCTCCTGGGTTCAAGTGATTCTCTTGCCTCAGCCTCGCAATAGCTGGGATTACCAGGATGCATCATCGTGCTGGGCTAAGTTTTGTATTTTTAGTAGAGGCGGGGTTTCACCATGTTGGCCAGGCTGGTCTCCAACTACTGGACTCAAATGATCTGCCCACCGCAGCCTCCCAAAGTGCTTCAAGTACAGGCATGAGCCACCCCTCCTAGCCACCAGCTAATTTTTGTATTTTCAGTAGTGGTGTTTTGACAGGTTAGCCACACTGGTCTCAAACTCCTGGTTTCAAGTGATCCACCCACTGGCCTCCCAAAATGCTGGGATTACAGGCCTGAGCCACCCTGTCTAGCCTCGCTTTTTCCCCGATTTTTTGTTTTTTATTTTTTTTGTTTTTTGTTTTGAGACGAATTTTCCTCTTTCACCCAGACTAGAGTGAGGTGGCATCTCAGCTCGCTGCACCTCCCAGGTTCAAGCAATTCCCCTGCCTCAGCATCCTCAGTGGCTGGGATTTTAGGTGTCCGCCACCACGCCAGGCTGGTCTCTTAACTCCTGACCTCAGGTGATCCGTCCACCTCAGCCTCCCAAAGCTAGGATTACAGGCGTGAGCCACCGAAACTGGCCTTTTTTTCCCTTAGGAGTGAGGTCTTTGGCCGGGAGGCTGAGGCAGAAGAATTGCTTGAACCCAGGAAGCAGAGGTTGCAGTGAGCTGAGATTGTACCACCGCACTCCACCCTGGACAGCAGAACGAGACTCTATCTTGGAAAAAAAAGAATGAGGACATCTTCTGTTGCCCAGGCTAAAGTGCAGTGACAGGATTATAGCTCATTGCAGCCCTGAATTCCTGGGTTCAAGAGGTCCTCCTGCCTCGGTCTCCTGAGTAGCTGGGACTACAGGGTGAGCCACTGCATATGGGTTCCTCTGAAATATTTGCCATCTGGGATTGGTAGAATTGCAGATGTAGGGCGCCAAGTGTATATGGTTCATGTCTTCGTTTAGCAAATATTTAACACCTGCAGGCAAAATGCTGGAGTTGAGTTTGTTAAGGAAACTTGTTAGTAAACATTGATCAATAGCAGGTAAATTAATTTTTTGTTCAATTATTTTTCCCAATAATTCCCAAGTTTTCTCAACTCCACCTTTACTTTGGTTTCTAATTTTTCCTTTATATGAAAACAGAGGATGTTGCTTTGCTCCCCATTGTAGAACATAGGGAAAAAGCTCTGTCAGTTGTCACTCATGAATTACTGTTCTAATTAGTAAAATTGTATGGAGGCACAAAATGATGATGGTGATGATGGTCTGTCTTCTCTGTAGCAGAGGAAAGGAAAAGGGCCCAGGTTTAAGTGATTGGAATCATTCCTACATGATTCCTGGCAGCAGACATGTGACAAGCTGTGCCTCAGATGACTAGAAGTGAAGCCTCACGCCTTGGAATTGCCAGATAAACATTCTTTAGCCTTTGTCGTACGCATTGAAAGGATTGATGGTGTGAGTTCACTGGTGCAGAGAACCATTGCAAGACTTCGCCTAAAGAAAATTTTTAGTGGTATCTTTGTAAAAGTCACCCCCCAGAACCTAAAAATGCTCCGTATAGTGGAAACTTTTGCGACCTGGGGGTTTCCAAATCTGAAGTCTGTCCGGGAACTCATTTTGAAACGTGGACAAGCCAGGATCAAGAATAAGACCATCTCTCTGACAGACAACCCTGTGATTGAGGAGCACTGGGGAAGTTCGGTGTCATTTGCTTGGAAGACCTCATTCATGAAATTGCCTTCCTGGGGAAGCATTTACAGGAGATCTCATGGTTCTTGCACCCTGTCCACTCTCAGTGGCCCGTCATGCTACCAAAAATAGAGTGGGCTTTCTCAAGGAGATGGGCACACCTGGCTATCGGGGTGAACGCATCAATCAGCTCATCCGCCAGCTGAATTAGAAGCAGATGCCAAACTGCAATACATTTTTATCAGTGTAGTGGACGCATGTGTTTTTGGGTTTGGAGAATTTGTTTCAAGTATCTTCAGAGAAGATTATTTCCTGCTTTATCTTTAAAAACTGGAAAGGAAGTGGCAAGGAAAAGGCAGTAGCCGGCCAGGCGCGGTGGCTCATGCCTGTGATCCCAGCACTTTGGGAGGCTGAGGAGGGCAGATCACCTAAGGTCGGGAAGTTAGAGACCAGTCTGACCAATATGGTGAAACCCTGTTTCTACTGAAAATACTAAAATTAGCAGGGCATGGTGGCCCATACCTGTAATCCCAGCTACTCGGGAGGCTGAGGCAGGAGAATCACTTGAACCTGGGAGGCAGAGGTTGCAGTGAGCCAAGATCGCACCATTGCATTCTAGCGTAGGCAACAATAGCGAAACTCCGTCTCAAAAAAGAAAAGAAAAAAACAGTAGCTTATGTTCATGGCAAGCACCTCTCATCACAGTCCAGTCCCAAGGAAAAATTCCAGCATTTTCTACATTGGCTGCTCTTGTCTGAGAGCAGCGCATTCCATGGAGGAAGGAGTCCTGCTTTGCTGCATCTCTTACCCCAGGGTTTAATGTTGGTAATTGAGTAATCTAGCATTTGTACAAGGCTCCCTAAGACTCCTGCAGCAGTGGACAAGCCCAGGGACATAATTAAATCTGGAGATTCCTGAGGTCTTGTGAAAAAGACTTGAAATACACATAGGAGGAAAGGTTCAAAAATAAATGTTCACTTGTCTCTGCAAAAAAAAAAAAAAAAAAAAAAGAAGAAAAGCTAGGAGACAATAATACCATGGTAACCAAAAATAGTGTCAGCTTTAGGTAGAACTGAAAAACCTCTGAAGTTTGTCATGGGTATCCAAAACTCTCTTTCTTATTTGGAACATCTCTTTTAACATTTCCTTATGGCCCAGTGCCAACAACTTGTTCCTATTTAATCCAAAATAATTATAATCATATGCTACTAAATCCAATCACACTGAATTGTAAATTATTGAAAAAACTTAACTTGCTATGTCATTCATTGTTCTATGTATTTCAATTAAGTAATAAAATCATGAAGTAAATTATGTGATTTTAAGAGAGGAGTATGTATTGAGGAATTGTTCGTCTTTGAAGCCATGACATAAGCATCACTTGGTCATGACAAGTTCTTGCATTATTGAAGGAGTTAAGCTTGAGGTAAAAAGTTAAATGACACCTGTTTTCGGTGATAAAATCCACCATTTGATAGCAGAATCACTTTCTATATTTACTTGCAAATGTGTACATTCCAACCATTATAATTATAGTCGTCATCACCACTACCCTCCTCCCCCTCCTTATATTGTTTTTACTCCTCAACATTGCAGGCACTGTTGTCATTGTGGTTTTTCACAGCACAAAAATGGAAATCTAATTGGTATTCCCTACTACACTGCCTTTTTTGTGTGTTTTTTTTTGTTGCCAGGAAATAATAACTTTCTTATTATTAATTTTTACTTACATGTATAAAAGCCACATTTTTTTGAACAGCTTTAATGACTAATATTACACCATCTAAACAGACTTACCGATTTGTTGCAGTTAAATATTGAGGTAATTCCACAACTATTTGGCCACCACGAATAACAATCTGTGTCCAGTCCTACTTACCAGCCATTCAGCAGAATTAACTGGGCAGGTAATTCAAACCAAAAGCAGTTCATTAAACAGCTAGAGTTGTTTTAACCTATGGAATTTACCAATTATACGAGTGGATGTTCTGATTGCTTTGAAACACTTTAGGTAAAACCATCACCTCCTTCGACTTGAAAAGAATACAGATACAAATAAAAATATCATCAATCTCACTATTTCTGATTATTGTATCATATCACTAAGTAGACAAAATATTAAATGGCTGACTGGATTAGTTACTATTATTTTTCCGGATATACAATCTTGCTCTGTTGGCTGGATGGGGTGGCTCAGGCCTGTAATCCCAGCACTTTGGGAGGCTGAGGAGGGTGAATCTCTTGAGGTCAGGAGTTCCAGACCAGCCTGGCCAACATGGGGAAAACTTTGTATTTTCTGCTAAAAATACAAAAGTTGGCCAGGTGCCTGGTGCACGCCTCAAAAAAAGAATGTTGCTGTGTTGCCTAGGCTGGAATGCGGTGACGCAATAACACCTCATTGCAGCCTGAACCTTCGTGCTTGAGTGATACTCCCAACTCAGCCTCCTGAGTAGCTGGGACCATGGATGCAAGTCACTGTGCCTAGGTAATTTTTACATTTTTTTGTACAGATAAGGTCTCACCATGTTGTTCGGCTGGTTTGGAACTCCTGGGCTCAAGCAATCCTCTTGCTTCGGCTTCCCAACTGCTGGGGTTACAGGCTTGAGCCCTGATGCTGGCTAATTACTGAATTAGTTTAAACATTTTTTCAACTGATAATTTCTGGCCATGAAATTCAGACCTAGCGTACTTTACATTTATGGTGTTCTTGAGGCCATGGAATGGAAACCTCATTTGCTTCAGGTATATAGGAAAATAAGCGGAAGATAGATTATGTACAGTATGTCATTGTTATAAGCATTTTAGTTAGAACATAATGTTATAATCATAAAGAAATGTTATCAAGTAGTATGAGATAGAGATGTGTTTTTTCACAGTACAGAAATGGAAATCTAATTTAATTAATGAGTGCCCAGTTTTATTTTCTATTATTTATTATTTTTTTGCAATTGGTTGTCAACTAAGGAATGATATAGTGCTGCAGTGTACAGATTCTGAGCTCAAAGTCCCTGGCACCAAATCCCAGCCTCACCATTTGGGCAATTATTTAACTTGTTTGTGTACCAGGTTCTTTATGGATGAAGAGAATATAATAAAATTTCCTTCCTCAACGGGATGTTGTGAGGGTTAGTATTTATGAAAGAACTGAGCCTGGTTCAATTTAATTCGAAAAATGATAACCTATATCCACCTATCATTGTTATTCTGCCTACCCCTTAGTCCCTTCATTTTTCACACTAGTGACTTTACTGCAGTGACCTAGAACTAAACTGAAATGTTTAAAAAAAAATTTGGGTAACTTTAAAATTTAGAAACATATTTATGTACACAAAAATATGCAGAATCACAATGTGCACATTGAAGCTTCAGGAGCAGGAGATGACTTGAGGTCTCCAAATGCTTTATTACAAAATTCACTCAAGTTCCTTTGACTGCTGTTGGGTTTGTTTTGGGAATTAAAAGGTCATGAATTTTAAAGTAGAAATAAACCTCAGAAGCCATGAATCTAGTCTTCTGCTCTGCATGGGAGATCCTTCAAGAGTCTTTACACAACTACTACTGGCATAATTTCAATAACAGGGAAGTCAATTCCACTTGACGCAGGCTCTCTCCTTTAATCACTGCCTGTCATATTGAACTCAAACATGCTTCCTTGCCCAGCCCTGCCTGTTTTTCTTTATTCTGAAAAGAACACAGAGTAAGTCAATTTAACATGGCATAATAAAAACCCCAGTATTATTATAGAATTAACACGTGGATACAACAAACAAAAGGTAAAGCTTGATGAGTTTCAATGAATATTCTTGTAACTATCACGCAAGTCAATAAATAAAACATTGATGATTACCTTATAAGCTTTTCTTTATGCCTCATCCCAGTGATAACCCTTCCTTATCCCCTGAAGTATCCATTATACTGATATTTATAGTAATTACTTCTTTGCATATTTGTAGGTTAATTACCCAAATTTGCATCTCTAGACAGTATTGTATAGTTTGGCTTACTAAAAATTTTTATATGCCTTTTAAGTCTCTTTCAATATAAGAATCTATTACCAATATGTGCTTAGATTTCTCTTCCGAGACAAAGCACGTTGTTAGTTGTTCCTACCACTACATGCTCTTTAATTACCATGCTTTTCTGGTTGCTCTCCCCTGGATTTGTCAAGTGCTGAAGATTGATTAGTGAGTACAAAACTAAGCACGATACTCTGTCTGTGCAATGCTACTGAAGAGAATACTGAATGTCTATGATCTGCATACTTTTCTAAAATATACGTTAGTTATTTTTAGCAGGTGTAAAACATTACTGGTTCTCTTTAAACTTTGGATCACGTAAAGCCCTAAGTATTATTAGAAATGCTGTCAAGCCAGGCATGATAATTTATGTAGTTTAATGTTGTGAACTCAAATACAGGACTTTTCATTTAATACTTTTTAACATTGTCATATTAATTTAAGCTTTGGCTCTCAAACTTCAGATATTTTAATTTCAATTTTTTTTTTTTTTTTTTTAAGATGGGGTTTCACCATCATGGCCAGGCTGGTCTTGAACTCCTGACCTCAGATGATCCACCCACCTTGGCCTCCCAAAGTGCTAAGATTACAGGCGTGAGCCACCGCGCCCGGCTTCAATTTCAATTTAAAAGTGAATGCGTTATTTAAAATGAGACAATATCAGAGATGATGAAATAGTAAAAGAAGAGGCATGCTACATTTTCATCGAAACTCAGTTTTTCATTTTTCATAGTATGGACTTCAGAGCCCAATAATCCAGCGTAATGTAACATTTTACTTTCTTCAGTGAATTCTGAGACAAATGAACCAAACATATTTTGTGATAATTTGGATGTACCTCATGATATAGAGAGAAAACTAGAAACACAAAATTTGAAAACTGTAACATTTTATAAAACGTAAAAGTATGTGGCTCTTTTATTAATTATAAAGCAAGAGGTATATTGCTGTAGTCATACAAAATTCAAGATGAAAGGACAAAATAAAAATATGTAAGACACTAGACTGGTTCAGACCACCTGTGATTTTATTACAGTTGATCTCAGCCATTTTCTCACTGTGTGAACTTGAGCAGGCTAATTAACTTCTTTAGCCTCTGTTTCCTCATCTGTAAAATAGCTGTGCTAATAGCTCCTGCTTTGTAGGATGTCTATGAGGAGGATTACATGCTACACTGAGCATAAAATATTTAGCATGATTTTTCGTGCATAGAGAGCATTTAGTAACTTCAAAATCCACTAACTGCTCTTGTTGAAATTTAATTCTCAGATATGTTACTATTATTTCTATTTCACATACCTTTCACATTCTTGCTTTCGTGTTAGACTGAGTCTTATGCTATCTAGGATCTGTTTTCTGCCTGGAGTCATCTTCCGTTAGAGATAGCAGAGAATATTTACCAGAATCTGAAAAGACTAGAATATATTTTCGTGAAGGAAGAATTTACAGCTGTCATATTCTCATGTAGTCCAAAGATACCCATATTCTCATTATGATGTTCTTTCATTTAATTAATAATTCAAAAGAAATTTGTTGGGTGAGTTATTAATGCCCTGAAGAATTGGATTAACAACTGGTTACACTGACACTACAATGCCATTCACACTTAAATGCAACAGCTAAAATAAGAGTTAATACAAGTCTCTATTTAATATAGATTTTGGAAGTAAACGAGATGTGGTACTGGTGAAAGTGCATAATAATGAATTAGGTTTGGTTAAATGTATTTTTGGTTGGTTATTTGACGTCTTTTAAATGTACACGCTTGTTATTCATATGTATAGCTAGATTTTTGCCTAATTAAACAAGAAGAGCATGATGTTGGTCAATATATATTCCAAGAATCATTAACATGGAGCAGGGATGTATTTATTCAAAGCTCTAAAGGCTACCTATGTTGATATGGTTTAGAGCTTGGGGACTGGTACCCCACAGAGGTGATTAAGCAAAGCTATGTCTATGGTCAGAGGCATATCTAAATAATAATTTTATGAAAAGTTCTCTTAAGACTTTAGATTTTATCTTTTCCTTTTCTTTTTAAATTTTTAAATTAAAACATTTTGGAGATTAATTATATATATTATATTAAACTTACATTAAAAAATGAAAACATGATGTAAACTATATCTATAAAAATGAACACTTTTTCTTGAAAAAATGAACACGTTTACTTGAAATTTGGTTTATTCAATTGGTAAGATATCAATTAAATTGGATAAATTATGTAGGTGCTGTGTCTACAGGACAGAAAATATTTGACTTTAAAAAATCTGTGGGATAATCATAATTCTAGATTTATGAACCATATTATCATCCTTCTGTTTTCAGCAAATTAAAAATAATATCATAAACACTCTGAAGGTAACCCCTCAATTTATGGTCTGGAAACTTACTACCCCACCCCCAGCTTCTGGTAATTACCATTCCATTCTCTGCTTCTATGAGTTCAACTTTTTTAGATCCTCATATAAATGAGATCATGTAGTATTTGCCTTTCCATAACTGGCTTATTTCACTTAATATCATAGCTCCAGGTACATCCATGTTGTTGCAAATGACAGGGTTTCTTTCTTTTATTTTTTGTTAAGAGTGAATAGTATTTCATTGTGAATATACACCATATTTTCTTGATATATTCATCCATTGATGAACACTTCAGTTGATTCCATGTCTTTGCTATTTTGAATAACCCTGCCATAAACATGGCAGTGCAGACATCTCTGTAACATACTGATTACAATGCCTTGGATACATACTCAGTAGTGGGATGGCTGGATCATACGGTAGTTCTATTTTTAATTTTTTGAGTAATCTCCACACTGTTTTCCATAGTGGCTGCATTAATTTACATTCCCACTGACAGTGTACAAGGGTTCCTTTTCCCCCCCACATTCTCACTGAGTTGTTATCTTTGCTTTTTATGATTATAGCCATTCTAAGAGGTATGAAGTGATATCTCATCGTGCATTTATTTTACATTTTCCCATTGATTAGTGATGTTGAGCATTTTTTTCATATCCTGTATGTCTTCTTTTGAGAAATGTATATTTGGGTCTTTTGCCCATTCTTTTTATTTTTAAAATTTTTATTTTTTATTTTTATTTTTGAGATGAAGTCTCACTCTGTAACCCAGGCTGGAGTGCAATGGCACGATCTCCACTCACTGAAGATGCTGCCTCCCAGGTTCAAGTGATTCTTGTGCCTCAGCCTTCTGAGTAGCTGGGACTACAGGCACGTACCACATCTGGCTAATTTTTGTATTTTTAGTACAGATGAGGTTTCACCATGTTGGCTAGGCTGGTCTTGAACTCCTGACCTCAAGTGATCTGCCAGCCTCGGTCTCCCAAAGTGCTGGGAGTACAAGCGTAAGCCACCATGGCCGATCCTATTTTTAAATAGAATTATGTTTTCTTGTTTGAGTATTTGAGTTTCTTATATATTTTAGATATTAGCCCCTTATTAGATAGATCATTTGCAGATATTTTCTCTCATTTCATAGGTTGTCTTTTCATTATTTTGTTTTCTTGACTGTGCAGATGCTCTTTAATTTAATATAATCTCATTTATTTATATTTGCTTTTGTTGACTGTATTTTTGGGGTCATATCCAAAAAATCATTGACTAGATCAATGTCATGGAGAATTTCTCTGATTTCTTTTAATATTTTTATAGTATTATGTTTAAGTCTTTAATACATTTTGAATTGATTTTTGTATATGGTTTGAGGTACCCATGTAATTTTGTTCTTCTACATGTGGATGTTCAATTTTTTCAGCACCATTTACTGAAGAGACCGTCCTGTCCCCAGTGTGTGTTCTTGGCAACTTTGTTGAAAATCAATTGACTGTAAATGTGTGAATTCATTTTTTGGCTATTTTGTTCCAGTGGCTTTGGGTCTCTTTTTATGCCAGTATCCTGTTTTGATTGCTATATGTTCACAGTAGATTTTGAAATCAGGTATTATGATGCCTCCAGTTTTTTTTTTTTTTTTTTTTTTTTTTGGTTCAAGGTTCCTTTGGCTATAGTTTTTTGTGGATCCATACAAATTTTAGAATTTTTTTTCTATTTCTCTAAAGAATGATATTAGTACTTGGATAGAGATTGCATTCAATTTTTATTTTGGGTAATATAGATATTTTAAAAGTATTAATTTTCCCAATCCATGGCCATGAGGTATTTTCTATTTTCTGTGTCTTTTCTAATTTTAAATGTAAGTGTTTTATAGTTTTCAAGTGTGCAAATCTTTTACCTCCTTGGTTAAGTTTGCACCTAATTATTTTATTTAATTTTTAATTGTAAATGGGATCGTTTACTTAATTTCTTTTTTAGATGATTGTTAGTGCATAGAAACAATATTGATTTTTGTATATTGATTTTGTAACTTGTAACATTACTGAATTTATTTCAACAGTTTTTATTTTTATTTATTTTTTTGGTGAAGTTCTTAGGGTTTTCCGTATATAAGATCATGTTATCAGAAGAGAGAATTTCACTTCTTCATTTCCAAGTTGTATGCCTTTTTTTCTTTTTCTTTCTTAAATGCTCTGGCTACGACATTCAATACTATGTTGAATGGAAATGATGAAAGTGGGTATCTTTGTCTTGTTCTGGGTCTTAGAAGAAAAGCTTTCAACTTTTTATCATTATGATGTTAGCTGTGGGCTTGTAGTATGTGGCTCTTATTGTGTTGGGGAAAGTAGATTCTCAGCATATAATCTTTGGATATTGTAATCCACTGATACAATTACATACTGATTACCTACTCTGTACTATGAAATTTAAAAAATTTCTTTCAACTAGGTTAGATGAAATTTGTCTGTTGAATCATCTGATGATACTTTCTGAAACATCTGTGAGTAGGGATTATATTTGTTCCCTGTAGGATCTCCAGCATCTGTTATAGTAGCTGGCACATAGCAGGTATCCATTTACTGTTTGTTGAAGATTATAATTCCATACTTTCTAATATTAAAATCAATTCTGATAAAACTAGTCATTCATATATTAGTTTTTTAAAAAAACTTTATTTTTAAAAAGTTAATATGTACATTATAGGAAACTGAAAAACACAAGAAGAAAAGACAAAGTTATCTACAATCACAAGCAGTTTACAGTTTGACATGTCTTTCTAGGTCCTGTGTGTGTGTAGACAAAACATCCAGTGTTATTGGATTGAGATAATACAGTATGTATCAAGCTTTTCCACACACCACGGATATTTACCAATTTAAAATCCCAAAGCTATGTGAGTATTTTGATAACCAAACATACACAACACCAACTCAACTTGTTAGAAAAAAATGTAATTCTGCCTTTCTTGAGACAAAAATTTCATAGAAAACAAAAATGGTAACACAACTCTAGATAAAAGTATGGGCAGAGTTCTGATTAAAATACTGTATTCCCTTAATGCTCAATTTAAAATGAAACATAAAGCAACAGAATATACTAAGTATAATGTTTCTAAGAGAATTCATTAGCAGATCTGTACCATTAAAATATTAGCAAGAAGCTATGTTTGCTTTGGATTATTTAATGTATTCCTACAGTACAGCCAAGAAAGATGCACATACATCAATGGCTATTGTCAAAACATAGATACATCTGCATTCATCTCTCCCTTTTTACTTCCTTCTGCCCCTCTGTTGCCAGCCTGATGAACAAGTAAGTCCTGACATACGCTGCTCAAAGGTAGTTGAATGATTCCATGTGCAAGATGCATCTTTTTCATCAGTTATAACAAAAAGATATTTATAAACTGGCTAATTTGCTAGCTCTACTTTTTTATCATACATTGTTACCCCAGGGTAGTCATAAAGCTTAGATATTTTAAGGTAATGAACTTTGTCAACATAAACACAGGTGCTTTACTAAAAATACTCATATAGACCTACGATTATCACCTAAAACCATCTAGATATGGAGATACTGGGAAAAAGCTCTTCCCTTTACCCTTCCTCTTTTCCCTCTTCCATCATTCCAGTGATTAATTATAGGACCATGTCTGTATATAGATTAAATAATTAAAAGGTGGATTAGCAAAAGTCACTCCCAGGAGACAGGCCTTCCTGAAAACAAACAAAAGGACATTTATAAAGGGATTGTTTGAAGTCCTAGCCAAAGTAACTGGGCAAGAGAAAGAAACAAAGAGCATCCAAATAGGAAGAAAGGAAGTCAAATTATCTCTGTTTGCAGATGACATGATTCTATATCTACAAAGTCCCATAGTCTTGGCCCAAAAGCTCCATCAGCTGATAACTCCAGCAAAGTTGCAGGACAAAAAAATCAATTTACAAAAATCACTAGCATTTCTATATACCAATAACAGCCAGACTGAGAGCCAAATCAGAAAGGCAATCCCATTCATCACTGCCACAGAAAAGAATAAAATACCTAGGAATACAGCTAACCAGGGTGGTGAGGGATCTTTACGATGAGATTACAAAACACTGCTCAAAGAAATCAGAGATGATGCAAACAAATGGTAAAACATCCCATGCTCTTAGGTAGGAAGAATCAATATCATTAAAATAGCTATACTGCCCAAAGCAATTTATAGATTCACTGGTATTTCTATCAAACTACCAATGACATTCTTCACAGAACTAGAAAAAAACTACTTTAAAATTCATATGGAACCAAAAAAGAGCCCATATAGCCAAGACAATCCTAAGCAAAAAGAACAACGCTGGAGGCATCATGCTATCCAACTTCAAACTATACTACAAGGCTACAGTCACCAAAACATCTTGGTACTGGTACAAGAACAGGTACATAGACCAGCAGAACAGAATAGTGAGCCCAGATATAAGCTTGCACATCTGTGAACATCTGATCTTTGAAAAAACTGAAAAAAAAAAAACAAGCAATGGGAAAAATACTCCCTATTCAATAAGTAGTGCTGGGATAATTGGTTAGCTATATGCAGAAAACTGAAGCTGGACTTCTTTCTCACACCATATTCAAAAATCAACTCAAGATGGATTAAAGACTTAAATGTAAAACTCAAAACTATAAAAACCCTGGAGGACAACCTAGGCTATACAATTCTAGACATAGGAACAAGCAAAGATGTCATGATAAAGACACCAAAAGCAATTGCAACAAAAGCAAAAGTTGAAAAATGGAATCTAATTAAACTTAAGACCTTTTGCATGGCAAGAGAGATTATCAACAGAAATTATCAGCAGGCAACCTACAGAATGGGAGGAAATTTCTGCAAACTATGTACCTGACAAAGGCCCAGTATCCAGCATCTATAAGGAACTTAAATTTACAAGAGAAAACACAATCAATCCTGTTAAAAAGTGGGCAAAGGATATGAACAGACACTTCTCAAAAGAAGACATACATATGGTCAGCAAGCATATGAAAACGAGCTCAAGATCACTGACTATTAGAGAAATGCAAATCAAAACCACAATGAGATACCACCTCACACATGCATGCCTATGTTTTCTACAGCACTATTCACAATAGCAACGACATGGAATCAACCTAAATGCCCATCAATGACAGATTGGATAAAGAAAATGTGGTATATATACAACATGGAATACTATGCAGCCATAAAAAAGAATGATATTATATCTTTGCAGGAACATGGATGGAGCTGGAAGCTGTTATCCTTAGCAAACTAACACAGGAAAAGAAAACCAAATGCTGCATGTTCTCCCTTATAAGTGGGAGCTAAATGATCAGAGCTTATGAACACATAAAAGGAAACAACAGACACTGGGGTCTACTTGAGGTAGGAGGGTGGGTGGAGGGAAAGGAGCAGAAAAGATAACTATTGTGTACTGAGCTGAATGCCTGGGTGATGAAATAACATGTGCAACAACCGCCCGTGACAAATGTTTACCTAACAAATCTTCACATGGACCTCCAAACCTAAAAAAAGTTAAAAACACACAAAGGGATTGCTTTACTGTGTCTATTTTTAACATATCTTGAGCATTAGGACTTGTTTATCCTTAATACACAACAAAATTAACTAAAATGCACATGTAGAACAATGGTTAGACTCACGGGTATGGGCACAGAATCCTTCCCCCTGCATACCTCCTCTTCCCTCAACTCACTGCCACCCAGTGAACAATCAGCTCACTCTCCAAAACATCGAGTTTAACAATTCCACTCCAAAATGCAACCCATTCCCAGGGAATAACAAAAAAAGTGCTTAAAGGATGTTACTTTATCCCTCTACTTTTAACCTGTTGTATACTTTTAAACATTTAGATGTCAGAAAGCCTAGATATTTCAAATAGGATGTAAGTTTTCTGCTATATACAAAGTAGCATTGAATAAATCATGCATACGTATAACACAAACTATAATTTGAAAGTGTCTTCTAAATAGGAACGTTCTGGCCTAGAACCCTTCCCCTTCCGATCTCTAAATCAGCCCGTGGACAGGTATAAGCATCCATAATGCTTGGAGAGGATTTTAGCAATTTCACTTGTGTGTTTTTAAGAAGAGTCTTCCCTATGAATTTTAACACAAAGTGTACTTAATATATTAGTTTACTAACTCTACTTTTGTCTTGCACTGGCAATCTCTTTAACATCTAGGAAGACTATGTTGTAAAGTAGGACTCATTTGTCCACTTACATACCCTATATACACAGCACAGGAAAAGAAAATGCAGATACAAGGGACAATGGCCAAGTGTGCCTCACCATAAACACACTGGTATCTCAATTACCCTTTGCACTTTCTGCTCCTTCTTCCTTCCTGAATGAGCACAAATATAATAAATGTGTGTTGCTGAAGGAAGTTGTTTGATCAATTTCCAAAAGACAATATTTCATGTGAATTACAAGGATATCTACAAAATGTGTTATTCACTACCTCTACTTTTAACATACTCTGTGTACTTCTAAACATCTAGAAAGACTAGATGTTTCAAATAAGGACTTAAATTTGTCCACTATATACATAGCAGTGTCGAATAAACTACACATATGTAACTGGTTATATCCGAAAGTGTCCTCTAAAGAGGAATATTCTGGTCTAGCCTTTCCACCACCAATCTGGTGGATATAGGCACATGCCACTTAGAGCTGATGTTATCATTTCACTTTCAAAAGTCCTTTTCAAAAGACAGCCTTTCTATGAGTTTTAACAAAGTGTACAGAAGTAGAGTTAGTAAACTCTACTTTAATATCTAGAGACTAGGCTAGATATAAAATTAGGACTCCTTTGTCCAGTATATGCAAAATATATACAGTAGGGCAAAGTTAAATAAAATTCATGTAACACATAGGCAATGGATTAAGCTGAAAATTTCTAGTAAACAGTAGCAAAACAGTTTTTGCAATTACACCTCACTCAATCAAATGAAGAAGGACAGAGAGAGTACACTGTTTACAGAGGTGGTCCAACAATTCCACTTCCAAATAGTATTTCCCATTAGTTTTTAAAAGCTATTTACAACAAGTGTTATTCTAGTACTTCTACTTTTAAATTCATCAAGCACTTCTAAATATTATCTAGAAAGATTAGATATTTAGATATAATTTGTCCACTATGTACAGAGCATTGTTAAATAAAATTGTACACATAACAATGGTTATAATCTGAAGTAACTTCTAAATATGACCATTTTGGCCTGGAACCAATTCCTCCTCACTTCCTTCTCTCTGCCTTCAATACAGTGGACCAGTACAGGCATATTCCATGCTTACAGATGTTGGACAAATTTGTATCCAAAAGTCATTTACAGAAGACAAGGTTTCCTACGAATTTCAACACAGAGTGTACAAAATGTGCTAATTTTACTAAGTACTTTGTCATATACTGGCACCTCTTTAACATTGATGGACTAGATATTGCAAAATTAGTACTCATTTGTTCATCATATATAATAAATGCACAAAACATACAGAAAAATGTGTCTGAAAATTTCCAAGTATAAACACCTGAGCATCGTACCTTTTGCAATTTCTTCCCTCTACCTCCTCTCAACTATCGAACAAGGATAGACAGTGCTATACTGCTCACAAAAGGTGACAGCAGTTCAGTTTCCAAAAGACAGTATTTCCTACAAATTTTAGCCAAAAGATATTTATAAAGTGATATTTTGCTACCTCGATATTTAATATACATTGTTCAAAATGTCTAGACTAGATGTTTCAGGGAAGGACTTAATTTGTTCACTATGTATACAACAGTGTTGAGTAAACTGCACACATGTAACAATAGTTACATTTTGAAGTCTTCCAAATGTGAACATTCTGGCCTAGAAATCTTTCCATCTCCATCAACCCAGTGGGTAAGAATGGTCAGATTTTCAGAAGACAATCCTCCCAGTAATTTTGAAACAAAACGTACAAAAATATTAGTTTACTAACTCTACTTTTGCCATATTCCGGCAACCTCTATAACATCTAGAAAGACTAGGTGTAAATTAGGACTTGTTTTCCTGTATAGACACAATGGTTAATCTTGCCTCACTGGAAGCACACCGGTGGCGTAGAGCTCTTCACACGCGTCCGCCTCCTCCTCCTCCCCTGAACCAGTGCACGCACAGTGTATTGTGACTCGACTGGTCGTCTGGACATCCTCCATCCCCCAACAACATTTCCTATGAATTTTCACAAAAAGATATTTACAAAATGTGTTATTTTACAGCGTCCAATTTAACATGTATCAGGCATTTCAGAACATCCAGAAAGACTAGACATTTCAAAAAAGTTTAGCATTGTCAACCATACATACAGTACTGAGGGATAAAATGCACACAAAACAATGGCAAGAACGCGAAAATGTCTCCTAAATCTGAGGAGTCTTCCTTCTCAGGTCTTCGGCTCCACGTCCTCTAGCGCCCTGAACAAACGCGGCTGTGTCCGCTCCCGGTGTCGCCTACAGAGGTGGTGCAACAACTCCATTTCAAAATGTCATCTCCAGAGGACATCTGTTTTCCTTGATTGTTTTTAAACAAATGGGCATTCACACGACGCGCGGCTTTCTGAGTCTGTCATAGATAACCTCTGCGCCTGGAAGGGCTGCATGTGGCACACGTTTTCTCGCAGAAGTTTTGGGGGAAGCTGAGAGCAGCTTTCTCCCGTTACACTCGAAGGTCTTCTACAAACGCAGGTGAATCTTCGCAGAGCGCGGCCGGGTCTCCGAGGCGCCTCCAGCGGCGTTTCCACTTCCGTCTTCCCAGCCCGGGTCCGGCAGAAGCCGGGCCCCGCGCCCCGCGCCCTCCGCTCCGCTCCCCTTCCGGCTGTTGTCCGTTGTCGTCAGGCCCAGGTAAGTCCCGTCCAGCAGGCACCGAGCGGTCTCCGAGGACGCGCTCTGCGCCGCGCCGTGGCCTCAGGAGGCGGCCGAGCCCGTCCCCAGCTCCGCCTTCCCGGCCCGGCGCCCCGCGGCCTCCGCGCGGTTCTTCCCGCCCCGCACCCGCCGCCACCCGAAGGCGCTGCGTCCCGGCGGCCACCAGGTCCGCGAGGTGGGGTGGGGAAGGGAGGGTCCCCGCTGCTTCAGGCCTGGGATCTCTACTGGAACGCTCCACATTTTAAAAAACATTTACAATTTATCTTAATGTATGTTTTTTAGGTGTTGTTTTTACTGACAAGTATTTCTAGATCTTTCATCGGTTTCCCCATGCTGATTAACAAATAGGCCTTCATCACACACTAATTTGTAATGTCATTCTTTTAATATTTAATATTCGAATGTAAAATGCATTAGGGTCTGTTTTGAGGCAATGTTTCAATCGTCTGCAAATCAAATTCTTTTTTTGAGGCAGAGCCTCACTGTCACCCGGACTGGAGCGCAGTGGTACAGTCTCTGTTCACTGCAGCATTGACAACCCAGGCCCAAGTAATCCTCCCACCACAGCCTCCCGAGTAGCTGGGACTACAGGCACGGGCCACCACGCCGGGCTAGTGTGTGTGTGTGTGTGTGTAGACAGGGGTCTCATTGTGTTGCCTAGGCTGGTCTCTAATTCCCGAGTTCAAGCTATCCTCCTCCCTAGGCCTCTTAAAGTGTTGGGATTACAGGCATGAGCCACTACTCCTGACCCCAAATCAAACTCTTAGTAATATTTGATAGTATTTCAATGCTGGCCAGAGCAAATCCTTGCTTATTATTCGTTTATGAAAATGCTTGAGTCTTCTACCCTGTAATATGACCAAATGAATCTTGAAATCAATTTGTTACAATCCAAACACAATGCTGACAAGTATTTGAAATGTCTGCATTTAAATTGATACTTAAAATAGTTATTTTTTGAGGAATGTGGCGTGTCTCACTTCATTTGTTTTTCCCTTTTTCTTGGTAAAGATTAATACTACTTTTAATAAAAATGTTCAACATATTAAGTTTATCTTTACTGATATAATTTTATTTAATTGCTCATTGCTTATTGTTAGAGCTATATATGTATATTTTTTAATTAAAATTTTTTTTCTTTTTTAACTTTTATTTTAGGTTTAGGGGTACATATGCAGGTTTGTTAAGTAAATTGTGTGTTGCTAAGGTTTGATGTTCAAATGATTTTGTCACCCAGATAGTGAGCATAGTACCCAATAAGTAGTTTTTCAACCCTCACCCTCCTTCCACCGGCCACCCTCAGGTCGGCGCAGGTGTGTATTGTTCCCCTCATTGTGTCCATGTGTACTCAGTGTTTAGCTCATACTGATAAGTGAGAACGTGATACTTGTTTTTCTGTTTTTGCATTAATTCACTTAGGATAATGGCCTCCAGCTGCCATACATGTTGTTTCAAGGGACATGATTTCATTCTTTTTGTGGTGACACAGTATTCCATGGTGTACATAACACATTTTCTTTATCCAGTCCACCGCTGATGGGCATCTAGCTTGATTCCACGTCTCTGCTATTGTGAATAGTGCTGTGATGAACACGGAAGTGCATGTGTCTTTTTGACCATTTTTATTTCTTTGGGTATATACCCAGTAATGGGATTGTTAGGTCAAATGATAGTTCCAAGTTCTTTGAGAAATCTCTAACGTGTTTTCCACAGTGGCCAAACTAATTTAAATTCCTACCAGCCGTGTATAAGTATTCCATTTTCTCTGCAACCTGACTGACATCTGTTATTTTTTGACCTTTTAATAATGGCCACTTTGGACTGGTGTGAGATGGTATTTTATGGGGGTTTTGATTTGCATTTTTCTAATGATTGGTGATATTGAGCCTGTTTTCATATGCTTGTTGGCCATGTGTATATGTCTTCTTTTGAGAAGTGTCGGTTCATGTCCTTTGCTCATTTTTAAATGGGATTGTTTTTGCTTGTTGATTTGTTTAAATTTCTTATAGATTCTGGATATTAGACCTTTGTCAGATGCATAATTTGCAAATATTTTCTTCTATTTTAGGTTGTCTGTTTAATCTGTTGGTGTTTTTTTTTGCTGTGTGGAAGATTTTAAGTATTTATTTCGTATATTTCTTTTTCACTGAATCTATAGGGATTTCTATTAATTTTCTTATAATTTTTATATTTAAAATGGATTGGATTCTGTTACCTTAAAATAGTGATAGTTTTCTTTCTTCTTATTTTTGGGGGGCTATACCTGTGTCTTTCAGCTAATGTAAAACAACAGAGTGAAAACTGTTGATATTTGTTCTTAAACATTTTAGTTCAGATCCTTATGTCCATGGGAGGCTAAAAGCAAGGTGCAACAAATTAAGAAGTCATGAATAGTATGAGAAAAATAGAGTGTGTTCTGAACTAAGCTGACCCAATTTGGTCTTGCTCAACACCGGGGTCATTTTTAGCAGTTAATCATAGTGCCTGAAAAAGGCGAGGTGGGTATATGGTTCGCATTTACCACCGCAATATTATGTCCCAGTTTCGATGGAAGTGACTGTGATCAAATTCTGCCATGCACGTAGAGACTCGTTAACCAGATATTAGCATAAGATAGTTTATGTCATCTGCTCTGTAAATTTAATAAATCAGCAGCTCTCTGCCCTTTAAGATACTCCAATATTACCTTCTATAAAAGGTGCATTTGAAGAGGATAACGGAGGTAGGGTCTTACTTTCATGTCCACATCGAGAAAGTAGAACTTATCCATGGCTGGACACAGCTCCATTTAGGGGACAAGTCTTGCGCACTAGCCCTAAAGTTCGGGCTACACATCTTGCTAGGTTCCTATGCCCTTCATACAAGGATAGGGAATGTTTCTAAAATATGTTGGACAACCCTCATGTATTTTGTACCACAAATTTCAGGATGATAAGCAACTTAAACCTTCATTGTTATGTGAGTTGGCCAGGCATCAGATGTTGACCAAGAGATGGATAACTGAAGGGCTTGTGGTAGCTGCCTTGGAGGGCAGCCTTTCTGGCTAAATGCTACTTGACCTCTCCATCTAATAGTGTACATTTACTGATTAGAGCAGCTCATGTCCATATCAAATGTAATATTTGAATGAATAAATGCTTTTATATCAATTGCATGACAAAGTATTTTAAAGTATACTGCAGTTATCATGACAATGTTTTTCTCTGAAGAAACTTGCCTGTGAAGAACAATAAAATTGGTAATAAAATATAAATAGCAAGAACTATCAAGGGATATTTCCATCCAACTAATTTTAAAGAGGGTAAAATTGACCTAGAGTTAATTACCCAGTAGAATTAATTGTTATGCAGTGATTCTAGTTTTTATAGAAGATGGTTAGAGCCAGACAAATATTTCTAAGTGATAGTGACATTATTCCTTCACAGACACTATAGTCGAAGGAATTGGAGGTCCTAGGGTCAGAGGCAAAGACAGATTGGAATAGAAGTTGGGACCAAAAGTAAATAAGATCTTCCAAAACAAGGAGCAAGGGACACCTAAAAAAGCTGGCATCCAGAGAGCAAAGCTCTGTGGTAGAGATTGCTAAGGAATTTTAAGAAGTCAAATATTCATTAGGCAATGTTTTCCTTTTTATCCTGCAGTATAATCCTCCTTATGATTCCCAGTTCTTTATGAAAATCCTACTAACTGCATCCCCCATTTGTTAGTGGTATTTTAGAGAATTAAAAAAATAGGCTTGGTTCACTGGTAAGAGGACAAGATACAGTCTTTAAGTGGACAAAAAGCTGTTTCTCACAGTAGAAATTGGTAAGGACAGTGGCCACAGGGACTCAATTATGAGGGAGGTTAAAAATTTATCAGGAGCAGTATTCTAAACAAAAATCCTCAAAAATAATAGAATCATTCTCCCATAGAAAATATTTTTCAGAAATATAGTGGAGAGAATCAGAATTTCTTTAGAAAGTAGGAGTTTTAAAATTTAACTTTTGTTACATGTTAATACAAGAAACAATATCAGAAATGCCAGAAATCTGAATGAATTGGTATCTATAAAAGTGATAAAATGAATCAATGTACTTCAATAAGTTGAGTACATATTTAGACTTAGCAATTATTGGCGCCTATACCCAGGTATTGCTTGAAAAAAGTTGCTAACTGATAATTAGCTAAATTTATATAATGTGTTTGAAAATGACATGTCATATTATTTTATGCAACGTACTTCAGTGATGTCAGCAAATTTCTTAAAAATATAAATATTCATTGTTAAGTAGGTAAATGTATGTACTTGCAAAGATACCAAAATAACATCAATTTAAATAATGTGATTAGAATTGGATAAGTGTGTGTATATGTAGTTGAACTCTAGTAGTTCCTGTGCTTTAAAATTCATCACTAAATGACAATTAAGTATCATAGCATCTTCAGTTTGAACTCCTTTATGATAGGTTTTTATTGAAGAAGTGAGAGAAAATTAAGAATAGTTACGAATGTAACCAGTTATGGTAAAAATGGCATTTCATTTTCTCTAGATGATTGTGATTCTCTGAATTTGAATAATGTCTTTTTTAGACTATAGTCTTCTAAAGATGAGAAATATCGAAAGAATTAGCCATTTACTTGCACAGAGACGAGTCATTATGTCCATTTTCTACTATGGTTTTTCTTAGTCTGCCACTCCTCAAGTTATGATGGCTGACTTAGAAGGGTTGCTTTTATCTTCAATCATAAGTTATTACTAATTTCCTTGTCTGAACTAGTCAATATCTACCATCTTGTGGTTAATTGGGCTTCAACAGGGGGACACACTCTGGAATGCAGAGACTTTTGTAGGGTTATAAAGTTAGTTTTCAGGAAATAAACTTCCAGATCCTCATTGTTCCTTTGTTCTTTTCCCTAACACATTCTTGAGGAAATGCCAGCTTGAGGGGTTGGACAGGTTCTCTTTTCAGCCTTCACTTTCAAAGATCCCCTCTCTTCCTTCACAAAAGAAAGGCATAATTCCCATCTCTACTGATCTTAACTGTAACATATCATCTACGTTGTGAAAACCAGTGGTATACAAAACAAAGGGGCAACTCAAAATGCTGGTACTGGGCTGCTCATCATTAAAGATGACATGATGGAAGTGAAAATACATATTTTAAGATTCTAGCAGTGTATCTTTCTAAATCTATCTAGATTGACTACTCTTATTAAATAATGGGCACTTTTAGAGAAAGGTATCAGATCACAGCAAAAATAAAAGTTTAATTAAAAAGTATTCACATTGTCCCATAAAAGCTAAATAGTATATTATGATAAATAGCAATAAAAGATTTATTCTTTTATGAAATTCCACTGCATATAAACATTACCACATTTCTAAAAATTCACATAAATTCTACAGTTCCACAGATGTATTTCAAAAGCTGAACTGGTTTCAAACTAGTTGTATTATCTTTCCATTAAGTTGAGACAATCACGGAATAAATATTTCATGAATGAAAGAGAAATGGAATAAAACTCTGTCATTATGTTTAAACCCCTTTAATTTGTGGCGTCTCGCCCGCTTGTATTATGATAGAGTAGTAATAGACCTAACAAAGACCATTTACTCAAGGTATCGATTTGAAGTTTCATTGAAAAAAGAGTGAATTGTTCTAAATGGGGCTTATGACAATTATTGTGTTACAGACTGCACTGTTTGCATCAAACACAAATAAATATTTGGGTGGCATAATGAAAGAGTGTACAAAATCATTATTGTGTATATATATATATTTTTCTCAAGCTCCGATAGAATGAACATTATTTGTATATTACTTAATATACACACCATAATGTATATGAAACTATTTACTCAGGTCTATATTTTGGAAGAGCCAAGCATTAACATTGAAAGTACAAAACTGGATAACTAAAACAGTTTCTATGGGGCTTTAGAATAAACTAAATGCATTCAAATTTATGTTTACATCCCATTTGTGTTACATTTCAAGCAAAAATAAAATGTCTAATGTTCTGTTTTCTCTGATGATATACTAATGATCAGAGACATAAAAGAACTAAGTAGAATGGTTATAAATTTATTTGCATCTATAAAATGTTTACATATAAAAAATTACTATATTGATCTGTATGACTTAGGAATTACTTGCCTTTGTAAAAATGAAAGACAATTAGAAAACATATTTAATTGCCTTATTCACTCTAGTCTTTTTCTATGACTTGCAACTTGTCTTTATTTTTGTAGATTTATGGTGAAATCTCATTAGTTTCTTCAGGGCATCCTTCATGTCCTTATTTCTTAAGGTATAAATGAGCGGGTTGAGACTTGGAGTGATAATGGTGTAAAAGAGGTTGAGGAACTTGCCCCGGTCTTTGGAAGCACTGTTACCTGGTTGCAGGTACAGGTAGATAATAGTTCCGTAGAAGATGGACACCACAGTAAGATGAGATCCACAGGTATTCATAGCTTTTTGCTGGCCTGCTTTTGACTTCATTCTCAGCACAGCTTTGGCAATGTAGCCATATGATATAAGAATAAGGATGAGAGGTGTGAGGACAATTACAATGCCTAAAGCAAAAACAGACATTTCAACTGTTGTGGTGTCTACGCAAGCTATCTTGACCATAGCTGGCAACTCACACAGGAAATGATCTAAAAGGTTGTTTCCACATGTGGGCAAATTCAGAGTGAGTGTACATAATACTACAGAATTGGCCAAACTAATACTCCAGACCATAATAATCATCTGTAGACATAGATGTGGGTTCATGATTACCGAATAATGCAAGGGCTTACATACAGCTGTAAAACGATCGTAGGACATAACAGCCAGGAGAAGGCACTCAGTTGAGCCCAACCACATATAAACGTACAGTTGAATGATACAACCCACATAGCTGATGGTCTTATTAGGTCCCCACAAGTTGACCAGCATCTGAGGGATGATGCTGGTTGTGAAACATAGATCTAGGAAAGATAAGTTTCTGAGGAAAAAGTACATTGGTGTATAAAGTTGGGAATCCAGGAGAGATGCAAGAATGATGGCTGTGTTACCCACCAGTGTAATGGAGTAGAAGATGGCGACAACTCCTGACAGGATCGTCTCCATTTTGGGATGGTCAGAGAAGCCAAGCAGAATAAAATCATGTAAAGAGCTATAATTGCATTGGTCCATAGTCCTTCAGTGTCTAAGTCTTAGAGTGAGAAAAGGAGGAGGAGGTAGATGATGATATGAGGTTAAGGAGAAGGAAGAAGAAAGAAGAGAAGGTAGAGGAGGAGGAAGAGGAAGAAAAGGAAAAGAAGAAACAGTTTATCAACATGATCTAAATAATTTGATAAAATATAGAACTAAAGAAAGGGAGATAATTTATGTTACTAATTGAAAAAATTTAATGGATAAAAGTAAAAATTACAGCCAAATAATCTGCTATTTGTTGTAGATTGTTTTATGTTGATGAGTTTAATATTAAATATTTAAAAAAAAATCCAGGTGACCATGGGGAATTCACTCTTAAACTTGAGGTCTGTATTATCTCATGTGTAGATCTGCGAGTTTGAAATAGATCCTGCTTCTAAAATGATGTGACCCTATGATTCTTTATAAAGATAGTTAGCTTGATAAAATGAACGTATTCTTTTATTTGATCAGTAAATTCACCTATAAAATTTAACTACTGGGCTAATGGTAGAATGAGGAAAAGATGTGATAATGTGGAGGATAATAAATAATAATGCATTGTTTATTTCAAAATTAAGAGTAGATTTTAATTTTAATAAGAGTAGATTTTAAGTGTTTTCACCACAAAAATAAGTATGTTAGGTGATGGGTTTGTTAATTAGCCTGATTTAATAATTGTACATTATGAACATATATTAACACATTATATTGTACCCCATAAACACATAGGATTATTGTTTGTCAATTAAAAATAAAACTTAAAAAAGATGAGGAAAGATTGTTCTTCTTTTTTCATATGTTAGTGAGTAATCACCTTTGATCTCCTAGTTTGTTATGTATTTACCCTTTGTCTCTGTCATCCTTAGCACCTTACTTACCACCAGAGCTGGTAAATTTGGGTGCAAAAATATATGCTCGCTATCCTATCGCTTTAAAAAATCTCTACCACCAGTACCCTAATCCAAACCACTATGATTTCTTTTCTGGATTCTGGCAGTAGTCTTACATCCAGTCCTTGCATCCAGACTTATGCCTTTACATTGTTAATACATATGATAAAATCATGTCATCCATAGCCTTAAAACTTGTCAGCCACTTTCCATTACATTTAAGAAATAGTCTAATTCTTTAGGATGTCTTTCACGGACCTATATGATTTGGTTCGTGCCTAGACTTCATTCTTCTCTCACAAATCGTGTTATCCATCTTGATTACTAGCTTTCTCTCAGGTTTTTGACTGACAAAGCCCATTCCTAGGTCACACCCTTAGAACTCTTCCCTTCTGTTCTGGGCAACCTCCTACGCATTCTTTAGACCACCTTTTAAAGGTTTCTTGCTTAAAGAGAGCTCCCAGAACTTTTAATCTCTTTCTGTTTGATATCTTCTATCATCTATAGGGATCTCTTACACAGAGCTGGTATAACACGGAGCTTCAGAGCAGGGGCAGAGAACTGATACTCATGTCTCATCTCTGCCAATTCTTTAGCTTTGTGATCCCAGACAAGTTACATAACACTGCTGGGCCCAGTTTTCTCATCTGTAAAAATGTGGACAATAAAAATGCTTATAATTGGGATAAAGAGAAAATAAGAAATAAATGTAAAGTGCTTAGAACAATGCTTGGAGCATAGCATGTCTCAATAATTTTTAGTTACCAGAATTATTGTAAGAAGAAGCTAATATAATGCACCATGGAGGTAAATGGTTGCTTAACACCCTCCTCCTCAACATTTGTCTATAAGCTTCATTTTGAATAAATGAAAAGTCACATTATGAATAATGATAAAAGATCACTTGAAGTTATTAGTTTTTTTTTTAATTTAAAAACTTAGGGTAGTATTTTGTGAAGTTACCTGAATGGTGTGACAGAAGGTGGTAGATGAATGGGAAAGACTATGTATGTCTTTATCTGTGTACTAACAAATAACTGATTTATTCAGTTTGGTGAAAATAATTAAAAACGTTATTCTCTATGCAAAGGACTAATAACCTCAGCATTATTCAGTACTGTGATACATGCATGAGAATATCAGAACTGCCACGATGTTAACAACTGAGCAGATTATCAACGGTTTACAGCCAGAGTTTTCTGTCACTGAGTATTGAAAACTAACTTCTTACTACCTGATGGAAGAATATCATCCAGAAAGGTTCCATTCAGTACTGTATTGTATACTTTAAATTTCGCTAGGAGGGTAGATCTTATTTTAAGTGTTGTCATCACATGTACACACATACACAAACACAGTAAAGAAAGTGTTAGGAAACTGTTGGAGGTGATGGAGGTGTATATGGCATAGATTGTGGTGATGGTTTCCGAAGTGTATACTTACCTTTACACTCATCAAGTTGTGTCCATTAAGTGTGTACTGCTTTTTGTATGTCAACCATAACTCAATAAAGTGGTCAAACAGCTAAGATAAAATATTTGATTAAAAAATAACAGCCATTAGCCTGGTGTGGTGGTGTGTGTCTGTAGTCCCAGCTACTCGGGAAGCTGAGACAGGAGGATCACTTGAGCCCAGAAGTTCGAAATTGCAGTGAGGTATGATTGCACCACTGCACTCCGAGGCATGAATAATTAATATTTATTTTGACAGACTTGTTGATGTGTATAATTGTACCTAACTTCTGAATAAAATAGGAGTTCAGTAAAAATTATATAAAAACCTGAAAATTCCTTTAAAATTAAAATGAGTCTCATGCTGTTAATTCCTTAACTATTTTCATTAGTACTACAGTCCCCAAAGATTAATTCAGGAAAGAATAAAGATCCTCCTTCTGCCTATTAAAAAGTGACATAGAAAAATCTTCAAGTAAATTTTCATGCACAGTATGAGATTTAGAAATGGATAAATAAAATCTGAGTCCTTCCTGGCTCCACAATCTTCGAGAATACAATATTTCACTAACAGGTTTCACAAATGGCATTAAAAAACAAAAGAATCCCTTTTTAAAAAAAAGTATCTGAATCTTTCATTTTCAATTTAATCTACATTTCTGTCTTTTGTTTCTGCTAGATCAAAATGTTTGATATCACAAATCAAGAAATAACTTCATGTTATCCTCTTATAAAAAAGAATAAATTTAATGTTTCTTTCATAATCTAGATAAGGAGAATTTCTCTGTAGAGATTTACAATATTTATTCTCAGGCTTCTGAAATAAAATCAGCCCATATAAATCTAAGTTCCTGTTCTTCTACTTTCCAGAAATTGTTTTACCAACCCAGGTATACTGTTTTTCAAGCGATTAAGGATGAACGTAACTGTGATCCAGAGACAGTTCCTTTGCCATTCTACTTCTCAACTACTGTAGAGTCCACACTATGGAAAATAGATCTCCGTTAAACATTTTTTCTCCAGGGCTGTAAATTTCTCATGATTTCCCTAGAATTTCACAGAGAATCCTGCTTTTCCCAAAGTGTAGAAGGGTAGAGATTCTCAGCAGGACTCCTCCTTCTTCAATATAAGTAGGAGGATGAAACCTGTTACAAATTCTTTCTTCTCGTTCTATGTTTAAATTAACCTGCAAATAGGTCTTGACCATAGTGAAACATTATAAAAAGCAACCAGATAATTCAGAATCAGAATTGAGCAAAATTTCCCTATATTACCTGAAGACCCAGAGAATCAAAAAGATGATTTAAATCAATGGGACTGCATCCAGTTGACTTTACTAGAGTACAGTATTATAGAAAATGCCAGCTAATGAAACATTTGGAGAATTAGACCATACCCTAATATTTCACTAGGGCAGGTTTAGTAGATGCAAGTTATTTAATATGAAGGAAAAACTACAGGACAAGGAAATAAGAAAATGTATTTTCATATTTTTTTCTAGGTAGTAAATGTACTAGAAATAAAATTTACTCTTAAATAATGTAGATTTCCAACACTACAATTATACTTAACTATAGAATAATCTTACCATTCAAAGCACAAATATTGATTCTGGAAATAAACTTTCTCTGAGCAGATAGCATTTAAATAAGGTACCTCTAGTGGTTATCTCTGATACCCGTGGTCAAAACAGTTATATTTGACAGAGGTGTTTAATCCCCAAAGCCCTAAGCAGTAAGTCCAGGATCATAAGATTTATATTTTTGCTCAGTTGTCTTGGTGACCTTGACGGGAGATTCAAATACTTCAGTGTCTGTAACAATTAGTTTTGTTGTTGTCTCAGAGGTTACTATTTATACATTAAATTCTGGGGCAAGTATATACTATGAATATTTTTGTGAGTTGGCTTATAATCTTATAATCTAAAACTTATGATTATAAGTTTTAACAGCTTCCTTAAAATTACATATCAGCAATATTTGGTTTTAATAAAATATTTAAGCACGAATTGACTGCCTCATGATACATGTTCAAATGTGGATGACATTACTGATCAATAAAATAATTGTAACTGTCTGCTTCTGTATGATAATAATCAATATATTTTACATTTGAGATATAGTATAGTGTAATGGTTAGATGGATAAATTGTGGAGCCAGACTTTCTGGGCTGATGTTTTGGTGGCTACATTTATCAGACGTGTGAACTTTGGAAAATTATTTAACCTTCGTTGCCTCCGATTTCTTATCTATAATAGGGGATAGTATAATACATAATTTGAAGGGCTAGTATAAGGAATCAGTAAGTTTAATATATGTAAATACTACAGTTGGCACATAATAAACATCCAAATAAGTATTAACTATTACAATTTCAATCAGTTCAGGGTGTCTTTGTGCTGCAAAAATATTTGGGGAAAGTTTATGCTGATATTTGATAAAATATCTGGAAAATACTTTCCTCTGTAAATACTTTTCCTCTGTATAATCCTAAAGTACCTCCTTTAGGATTATATATATAATATACACATATATAAAATATATATACTTTATATCAGTATATAGACATCACTTTATAAATCATATAATAATCACTCTAAATTTTGTTTTTTTAAAATGTATCTCCCCACAATTAAAACCTAAGATTTCAAAGAATGTAGATCTGATCCCCCTTGTTTGCCGTATAACTAAATGAATCAAATCAACAAATTTGATTAGCAATAGAAATATAGTGAATAAGTAAATAGACAAAAGAAGAAAATCCCTGACCTAATGGAGCTTACTTTTGTTTGTGAAAACAAGCTCATTAACCAGATTATATGTTGTGTTTATTTGTTCATCGCTTGTTTTTTTCTGATTTCTTTCTTTTTATTTTTTTATATATAACATCCTACCAAATAGAAACATTTTTTTTTTAGTGTTCCATGTGGATGTTGATTTCATCCCATGTGATTTTACAGACACTGTCTTCCAATATTTCTGTAGACTAATTGGTCAGGACCTGTTAGCCCTGTGATAATGCTGCACTCAGCATTCCCTGGTGATGCTATATTAGCTTCCAGTGGCTGCTTGGTGCCTGGAAGGGGGTCTGGCATGTAACAGGGATCAATAAATGTTTGGTGACTATAAAGCAGTTAGAACAATATCTAATATGTATATTAAATATCCCATTTAATAGAGATTATCTAGGTTGAAACATTAAAAAGTTTAATGCTAACTCATTTATGTGGTGATGGAGATCAGTATTTAATGATATTGATCATCAAATAGCCTGAATAAAGAGCATGTTCCCCGAAGAAAAGGACTTCTGAGATTGCTTTTATGTTATCCTTTAAATTTCTATTTTTTGACTTTAATTTTTTTTGGCTTTGGGGTCTCACTCTGTCACCCAGGCTGGAGTGTAGTGGTGTGATCATGGCTAATTTTGGCCTCAAACTCCTGGGCTCAAGTGATCCTCCCATTTTAGTCTTTCCAGTCGCTGGGATTACAGGTGTGTGCCACAAAACATTGCTCTGTTTGAGTTTTATTTTTTTTTCTGGTGGACCATATATTTTACCAAAATATCTGCAATATCATAAGTGATATTTGTAGAAATATCAGAAAATATATTTGGCATACTTTGGGGAAAAAAGTGAACAAAAACCAAACCAAAACAATTTACCTATTTACCTTCTCATGAACTTATAAAATCAAATATATATATTTTTAATTGTACTTTAGGTTCTGGGGTACATGTGCAGATCATGCAGGATTGTTGCATAGGTATACACATGGCAATGTGGTTTGCTGCCTCCATCCCTCCGTCACGTACATCTGACATTTCTCCCCATCTTATCCCTCCCTGACCTCCCCTCCCCGCTGCTGTCCCTTCCTTGCCCCACCAACAGACCCCAGTGTGTGATGCTCCCCTCCCTGTGTCCATGTGTTCTCATTGTTCAACACCCACCAATGAGTGAGAACATGTGGTGTTTGATTTTCTGTTCTTGTGCCAGTTTGCTGGGAATGATGGTTTCCAGATTCATCCACGTCCCAACAAAGGACACGAACTCATCATTTTTTATGGCTGCATATATTCCATGGTGTATATGTGTCAAATTTTCCGTGTCATCTATTTCAGTGGGCATGTGGGTTGGTTCCAGGTCTTTGCAATTGTAAACAGTGCTGCTGTGAACATACGTGTGCATATGTCTTTATAACAGAATGATTTATAATCCTTTGGATGTATACCCAGGAATCAGATTGCTGGGTCAAATGGAATTTCTATTTCTAGGTCCTTGAGGAAGCGCCACACTGGCTTCCACAATGGTTGAACTAATTTACACTCCCACCAACAGTGTAAAAGTGTTCCTATTTCTCCATGTCCTCTCCAGCATCTGTTGTCTCCAGGTTTTTTAATGATTGCCATTCTAACTGACGTGAGGTGGTATCTCAATGTGGTTTTGATTTGCATTTCTCTAATAATCAGTGATCATGAGCATTTTTTCCTATGTTTGTTGGCCTCATATATGTCTTCTTTTGAAAAGTGTCTGTTCATATCCTTTGCCCACTTTTGGATGGGTTTGTTTGTTTTTTTCTTGTAAATCTGTTTTAGTTCTTTGTAGATTCTGGATATCAGCCCTTTGTCAGATGGGTAGATTGCAAAAATTTTTTCCCAGTCTGTTGGTTGCTGGTTCTCTCTAATGATTGTTTCTTTTGCTGTACAGAAGCTCTGGAGTTTAATTAGGTCCCATTTTTCTATTTTGGCTTTTGTTGCCAATGCTTTTGGCATTTTAGTCGTGAAGTCCTTGCCTATGCCTATGTCCTGAATGGTTTTGCCTAGGTTTTCTTCTAGGGTTTTTATGGTGTTATGTCTTATGTTTAAGTCTTTAATCCATCTGGAGTTAATTTTAGTGTAAGGTGTCAGAAAGGATTCCAGTGTGCTTTCTGCACACTGCTGGCCACTTTTCCCAACACCATTTATTAAACAGGGAATCCTTTCCCCATTGTTTGTTTTTATCAGGTTTGTCAAAGATTAGATGGTTGTAGATGTGTGGCATCGCCTCCAAGGCCTCTGTTCTGTTCCATTGGTCTATATCTCTGCTTTGGTACCGGTACCATGCTGTTTTGATTACTGTAGTGTTGTAGTATAGTTTGAAATCAGGTAGCATGATGCCTCCGGCTTTGTTCTTTTTGCTTAGGATTGTCTTGGCTATGTGCGCTCTCTTTGGGTTCCATATGAGGTTTAAGGTGGTTTTTTCGAGTTCTGTGAAGAAGGTCATTGGTAGCTTGATGGCGATAGCATTGAATCTATAAATTACTTTGGGCAGTATGGCCATTTTCACGATACTGATTCTTCCTAACCATGAGCATGGAATGTTTCTCTATCTGTTTGTGTCCTCTCTTTTTTCCTTGAGCAGTGATTTGTAGTTCTCCTTGAAGAGGTCCTTTACATTCTTCGTTAATTGTATTTCTATGTATTTTATTCTCTTTGTAGCAATTGTGAGTGGGAGTTTGCTTATGATTTGGCTCTCCGTTAGTCTGTTATTGGTGTATAGAAATGCTTGTGATTTCTGCACATTGATTTTGTATCCTGAGACTTTGCTGAAGTTG